>WSFP011413059.1:0-24225 GCA_009831015.1 Picea engelmannii | reverse complement strand
GGAAGTTTGTTGTTCAAACCTCCCCCTTAAAGGGCCCACTGATAATTCCTATAGTTGGACAAGTTGGATGATTTATGTTTGCAAAACTAGAGGATTGATAAATTGATTTACATGGGAACAAAATATTGATGGGGAACTCATATTTAAGTGTTTAAAGTGGAAACACCAAAAAAAATTGCATGTAAACTTGTTATGAGTAACTAGGATAACCCTGGAACCAAGCAAGGAGTTGGATGATAGAGAAACCCTCAAATCTGCATTGGAAGCACATGGGATGAAAGGGACAGGGTACGCGTCAGGAATGAAGTGTCCAAAATAACACTAAGAGGAAGGCCACACATAGGAGGAGAATACTAGAGAGGGAAAGTGAGAATGGTAGTAACATTAGAAAAAGGGTTGACTCCCTACAAACACAAGAGATTAGCGACAACTTGCAACTCTCTCAGCAAAATATGAGAAGGGATTTGTAGAATTGATTTGATACCATGTATCTACACCATACAAAGGTAGTAGTCCAACATTCAGGATGTCAGGACATGATCCCACTGTTAGGTTACCATAATTCAAAGGAGAAGCATCGAAGGACTCGGAAAAACATTTGTTTATCTGTGAAAATATTTGGGAAGTAACATAGATCACAGACAAAGATACTAAACTTGCATGGATAGCGATTATAGTAAGGGATCACACACTAGATTGGTATATGAGTTTAGATACAAACAATCAATTAGGGATAACCATAACGATTGCAAACATCAAAAAAATGTTGATAAATGCGTTCCAGAAGCCAAGTTCAGAAGATCGGTACATGAATGAGATGATAGAAATTAGACAGCAACCAAGAGAATCCAAATGGGAGATTGAACAGAGATTTAAGATACTGAAAAGAAAGTTTAAATATCTCACGACCGATATGCAACACAGGCACTTGTTCGTCAATTCACCATTACCACAGTTAAAATACCCATTATGGAAACAAAAGTTTCAGACATGGGAAAAGGCTCTCTAGGCAGCCCTACAACTGGAATAAAACCAATATTAGAAAACAGATCTAGCCATCAAAGAACTAAAGGAGGATTTGAAGAACTTAACGTTCCAGCTAAATTAGAACAAAATCAAGGATAAACGACAAGTTGTCTGGTGTACCACATGGAGGACGAAAGGACACCAAAAGAACGAATGTCCAACATTCATGCAGTATATGGTAGGAGAATTCCAAATCCATTACCAACACGAAGACTATGGTGAGAAATTCATATGAAACCAGATCACAATCTGTATCATTACCCAATGATGTAGAAATACTAGACATTCCCAAAGAGTTGATATTGCAACCTTTTCAAGTTAGTGGGACATGATGACAAAGATTGTAGAACTATGGATTTGATGCGAGAGAGGACATCAGATGCATATAGGGTGTAGGAAGAAATGATGATTGGGAAATATGAACCACAATTTAGCCAAGTTCCATCCCCATACAACACTACATCAGTAGTATAATATTGTGCAACAACCATATAATACCACGCAACCATAGTACAATACAATGCAACCTCAGTACAATACCACGCAGTACAATTAGGAACCTCAGTACAACATGCCAAGAGGAGATCGAGCTGGCTACAAAGGTGGAGGATGAGTGAGAGGAGGCTTCGAAAGAGGTAGAGGACCAGTGGTATGTCACAATTCTCAACAACCAGGACACTATGCAAGGGAATTTCCACTTCCACCAACAACTTGTATGTATTGTCACGCATCGGACCATGATATGGAAGAATGTTTGACACTATTAGTAAATATCCAGGAAAAGAGGAATCAAAATAATAAAAATGTTCAATGGATTTCAGTAGAACCAAGAGATGAAGGACATAACATCAACATAGTTACGTGTAGAGGAGTTAAAACAGGAAACGATGTAGACCAACAAGAGCCAGCACAACACCAATGGGTGAAGAAGAATGTCGAGCCAAGAAGATAGTTCGATGCGCATAATGAGAAGAACACATTTAAGAAATCCAAACAAGAATTTGTGAATCAAGACACTGCGCCAACTTCGATTGCACAACAAAGCAAGGGAGAGCCATAGAACGAGGTGCCTCCATCATTGGATCATACCAATTAAATGCATCCCATGGGATAAGTAAGTAAAATCAAAGGATTTTTACAATCATGTGTAAAACTATTGAATGATCCACCCACTATCAAAATATTGTAAAATATACTAGAAAAATGTAGCATAGAGATAGAAGGAAAACTATAACAAAAAGCAGTCAATCACCTACATACAAGGAGAAGAACAAGTAGGGAGTTCAGGCTGAATGCCAACATCAAAGATTTCAACATGGGAGATATCATACTAGATCTAGGATATGAAGTCAATGTATTACCAAAGAAGACATGGAAATGTATGGGAGAGCCCACATTTGGATATTCACCTACTCAACTGAAACTAGAAAACCAACACAAAGTCTTACCAATTGGTAGACTGAAAGGAGTGACAATAGACTTGGATGGAGTGCGCACTAAACCAGACTTTGAAGTGATTGAAATAGTGGATGACACAACACCATATCTAGCGTTGCTTGGCTTGGATTGGGCATTTGATAACCAAGACATAATCAATTTAAAGACCTGAAAAATGACATTTGAGTAAGGAGAATATAGCATCATTGCACCATTAGACCCATCAGAAAGGCAAAAGTTTGTCGAAACTACTTTCTTAGACTTAGAGGAAATAAACTAGTTATACAGAACAATTGTGCCTGATGAGGATTATGTAAACCCAACTACATATGCGATACTACGATACTCAGTTGGAGAAGCATCACTTCATGTGTGACAGACTTAGACACAGGTCTAGAAAACTGGCAACAAAGACTACATGAAGTTTCCACAAGAAGGTACGCAAGAATAGACCGTCCAGTAAGATGGGTAGGAACAAAGATAAGGAAACCACCCAGTTTCCATGGAGTAAATGATCTAGAAGAATTATTGGGACAATATGAGGATGAAGTGTTAGAAAATCAGAGACTCTTAGCACTCAATATAGAACTCAAGGAAACACCTACAATATGGTGGGGTGCACAAAAAGAAACAATCAAGGATTGGTACCAGTGTGAGTGGTTATTTCACATAAGGTTTGGCGCAGAACAAAAAAGAAACAAGAAACATAAGTAAGATGGATAGGGGGCACTAGTGGAACTCTTGGAGAAGTGAAGAGGGTAGTGGAAAATGAAACCCCATAGGAATGGCCTCATCATTTTGTACACACCTTAGAAGGCATACAAACAAACTGGTATACAAACCATGAACTGCACATAGGAACTTTGAACTTGACAATACTACAACAAAATTTTATAGGCACTTTCTCATTCGAGTAGGAGAACCCCAACATAGATGCAACTCTTACAAAAATAAGAGGGGGGATATTCATCACAAAACTGGAAATCGAACTCATAAGAGAAGAACAACAACAGAACAAATAGACATTGAAAGAATTGTTTCCATGTTATAATGTGTAGGAAGAAGCACCAGATGAAGATGATTCATGTGATATCCATATTGAGGAAGAATAAGGTGAAAGAGAAGTGGAATATTGACTGCTAGAATAAAAAGTAATTGTTGCGCCAATCAAGATGAAGAAAGTCAACATTAGGGTAGTTGAGAATCCCAAAATGACTAGCATTGGAGACTACTAGGATGAGAAAACAATAGAAAGCATAACAGAGTTACTGCATGAGTAGAACAATTTGTTCCCCACAATGTTTACATAAATGAAGGGTACAACAGGAGAGGTAGGAGAAATGAATATACCACTTAGAGTTGAAGCGATACTGATCAAACAATGACCATACATATTAAACCCGATATACAATAAGAAAGTCAAAGATGAGATCGACAAGATGCTCGAAGCCAAAATCATAGAACCCGTGGAAGAATCAAAATGGATAAGCCCAATGGTATTTTAGGAGAAAAAACAAGTTGATGTAATTATATGCATCGACTTAAGGAAGTTGAATGATGCATGCCTACATGACCCATTCCATACACTTTTCATGGATGAAGTGTTGGACAACATAGGTGGACACAAAGTTTACTCATTCACAGATAGATTCTCAGGATACCACCAGATCAAGATAGTACAAGAAGACAAATATAAGACCACATTTCCTACAGAATGGGGATCCTACCAGTACACAGTCATGCCACTTGGACTGAAGAATGCACCAACAATATTCTCCAGAGTAGTTATCATTGCATTTAAAGAGTTTATCCACCTATTTCTAGAGGTATACTTAGACGATTGGAAAGTCTGTATTTTATTGAAAGACCATGTAGAGGTCTTGCAGATGATGTTAGAAAGATGCAGGTAGTGCCATATTTCATTAAACAAAAAAAAATGTATATTTGGAACACTATTGGGATACTATTGGGCCATATAGTATGCAAACAAGGCTTACTAGTAGATACTACAAAGATTGCAGTAATTGTTAACCTACCACCACCAAAAATAGTCTGTCAACTAAGAGCGACATTGGGCCACACAGAATACTACAGAAAGTTTATCAGAGGGTACGTGCATATCACCGTGCCAATGGAGAAACTGTTAGGGAAAGATAAAAAATTTCAATAGAATGAAGATTGTCAACAAGATCCAGATACTCTGAAAGAAAATATGGTCATCGCACCAATACTAGTATTTCCAGACTGGCAGAAGACATTCTATGTACATGTGGATGCATTAGCGATAGCACTGGGAGCTATTTTGGCACAACCAGGAGCGGGAGATTTGGATAATCCTATAGTATTTGCAAGAATAAAACTATCAGAATCTGAGCAGAAATATAACACTACAGAGAGGGAAGGCCTAGCTATGGTCTACACATTGTAGAAATTTAGACAGTACTTATTGGGAAAACATTTTAAGATGTTGACAGATCAATCAACCCTTAAATACCAAGTCAACAAACCAGTGTTGTGGGGAATAATCTGTCGATGTTTATTAATGTTTCAAGAGTTTGATTTTGAAGTAATAGTCAAGAAATGAAAGTTGAATGCAGGACCAAACCACCTATCAAGGGTTACAAATGGAGAGGAACCTACAATATTAGATGATGACTTTTCAGATGCATAGTTATTTTCAGTCCAAATCGTCGACGAATACTTTGCAGATATCATCATGTACTTGAGCACATGTACTATGCCACAAGAATATAACACCGTATAGAATAAAAACATGGTAGTCTAGGTGGCATACTATCAGTTGATTGCAGGACACTTATACGAAATGGGCGTAGATATCACCTTGCAAAGATACATGCTAGAACATGAAACACCAAGGGTTTTAGCAGAATCCCATGAGGGAATAATAGGAGGAAATTATGCAGGAAAATATATCGCGTAGACAATATTGCACACAATACTATGGTGGCCAAACATTCACAGAGACTCAAATGAGTACTTCCATAGATGTGATGTCTTTCAGAAGGTTGGTAAACCCAACATAAGGGATGCGATGCCATTGTGACCACAGGTAACATTGCATCTATTTGAAAAATGGGAAATCGACTTTGTGGGACCAATCAACGCACCATCCAAAAGAAAAGGAACAAGGTACATTATCACTACGATAGAATACCTGACAAGATGGGCAGAAGCAACACTAGTGAAGGATTGCAGCACAAAAACAACATCACACTTTCTATTTGAATAATTAATCACCATAATTGGTTGCCCAAGAATTTTGATGAGAGACCAAGGAACTCACTTCATTAACAACACTATTAAGGCTATGAATAAATAATTTGAGGTCCATCATAAAAAAAGCACACCATATCATCCACAAGCAAATGGAACAGTAGAAGCATTTAAAAAAATCCTCGAGAATGAACTGACAAAGATATGTAATGTCAAAAAAGATGATTGGGACCTCAAAGTACCAACAATATTGTGGGCATACAAGACCAGATGTGAGAAGTTGACAGGGCACACACCATCCAAACTGATATATGGAAAAGAAGCAGTGGTGCCATTAGAATTCCAGGTACCTATTCTGTGTGTAGAAATGATTACATACATGACAGAACAAGGCACAATAAAGGATAGGCTGAATCAGTTGTTGGTCATGGAGGAAGATCATATCCTAACAGGGTTCCACCAATAAGTTCAAAAGGAAAGGGACAAATCTTTGCATGACATACACATCAATAAGAAAAATTTCAAAGAAGGAGACTTAGTGTTGATGTATGACAACAAATCCATTCATCATCCAGAAAAACTCAAAATGCACTGGTTAGGGTTGTACAAAGTAAAAACTGTCACAAATGGGGGAGATATATAGTTTAAATAATTAGGAGGCGCAGAACTCAGAGGGATGATCAATGGGAGTTGACTGAAGCTGTACAAGGGCAGTCGAACACCCATAATTTGAAATTTACCACGCATTAAGAAAACAAAAAAGAGAAGGATAGTAAATGGTACCAACAGAGGTACAATGCATTGAAAGGAGAAAGAGCACACACACATAGGAATACAAACCTGGTGAAGACAAGGCCAATGGATGGTTCACAACGGAAACAAGCGGGAAAAATAAAGACTACAAAATAAGTACTAAATGATGAAGGCAAGTGGACTTGAATGCTAGAAAGGACCAAAGGGATTCTGCATTAATCACACCAACTAGAGATGATGAGGGGCAGTAATTGCAAGTACAAAGGAACCAAAGGTTCATTGAATCCCTAATAAATGTAGTGTCTTTGACAAACTTCATAGGATGCCCATACAAAGCAGGGACATAGGAACCAAAAGCCTATTGTGAAATAAGAAGAGATAGAGAGCGATCGAGCATACAAAGCACATAGAGAAGTTCATATAGGTTTTAGAGACCACTAAGCTCAAAGTATGATCAAATTTCATCACCATGGAACCACCTAAACAAGCCGAACCAAGCCAGGCTACCAAAAAATTCAAAGTTAGGACTAGAGCACAAGTACAATCGCAGGAAAATGAACAACAGCCACAAGAAGTCATCAATATAAATGAAATCCCATCACCAGATACAACACTAATTAAACCCACACCCATTGTGGAGGAAACCCAAGAAACAAAAATATCAGGCATGAACGTGGATACATCGATAGAGGAACAAGGTCGACAGAATGAGGGCATGAGCAGCCAGGCGAAACCAGTAAACCCTGAAGAGGCCCCAAGAGTCAATGGGACAACTACAAATAAGGAAGCATTGGTTGAGCCAGATGAATATCATACACCTATGTCAGACCATCCACAAGAGGGAGCAGTGGAAGATGTCATGGTCTGGTCAAAAAAATATGACAAAGAACGACCAATGGAGGTTGGAACTTCGAGTCATCCACCACCATGAAAGTACCAACACACAATACCTAGGTCACTGCACAAAAAACCTATCGCAACAATTTTTTTTCCATGCATACCAGAAGGGGTACGGGTGAAAACAAATTTTCTAGGATATGTAGAAAAACTAAAGTATTCATACCATGATGTAACAGAAACAGACAAGTTCCTGGAGTTTGCAAAGCAAGTCTACCTACAGACTGTGGGTCTAGATCCATTTGGGGCACCGGTTCATCAACCACTCCAGTGGGTAGTAGGATTGGAAAAAACTTAGATTTTAGGTATGTTGGAAATAACACACTTTGGAAGAGGATAGTACGCAAACAATTGCGTCAAACAATTGTTGGCGGTCACACATGGCGGAGAGATATGGCTGGAAAAGATCATATCAATAGACTTAGAGATTATTGCACACATCATAGGGGTTCCATCATGTGGCATGTATCATGAATAGTCTCTCGACGAAAAAACAAAGGAGAAACCACTCACCGAGGAGATGAAAAATAAATACAACACTTATAGGGGGGCATGTAGAATCATCATCAAACGGATTAGTGACATCGGGACAAAAATGGTTGAAAAAATCATGGCCTGCAAGCTGCTCATAAAATTCCATAAGGAGGAAGTCCCAACTGGGGTTGTTGCAGTTGCAACACAATGTGTTGTGGGCACCACAGTCAGATGGGCCCCTTATCTTTTGAATTTTTTTCTAGGTCACTGCAAGGATGCACAGGATCTGGGAACAAAATTTCATTACTCATGGCTACTCATGTTGATCACCATCATGGAATGGAAGGAACCTAAATATGTATTTTTGCCACCAGACCCAAACCAAATCATGGAGCAAGATATTTATCACTCGGTGCCTCTTCAGATGCCAGGAACAAAAATATGAACGCATGCATATTCAAAGGATATCTCCGCGACCTACAATAGACCATCACCAACTTCTAGAGAATAACACCATAGGGTGTTTCATATTATTGATACATAGCTAACTTCAAGGCCACTCGACATCCGAAGGGGATCCAGGTGTGAAAGGACCTTTGGGGCTCTAAATATGTCCTAAAAACAACCTCTATGCATTAGTTGAAGATAGGCGCTGGCACAAGCATTTTACTTGTTGCCTATGTAGGTTCTTACCTTCTATTTTCAATACCCGACCTCCAGAGATGCAACACATGTAAAGGAACAAAAACCGTAAAGGGAATAATAGTTGTTCTATTCAAATGAATGACACTTCATGTAAAGGTAACAACAATTGTAACAAGGGAACAACAGTCATTACATTGGGTCGAACTAATGTTGAATTAATTTCATTGTAGTATTTTCCCAACTATCTAATTTGTCAACCCGAGGTTCATAAACTGACAAAGCACACACAAAGTATATGCAATATTGAAGAGGGACTAATATAATCTAATGTTTAATCTATGCATGAAATTGAATCATTAATATAATGCAGGAAATTGAAACACACGACCTGGAATTGAAATTAATCTAGGATTGGGAAATTGCACAAATGAAATTAATCTAGGAATGAGAAATTGCATAAATGAAATTAATCTAGGATTGGGAAATTGCATAAGTGAAATTAATCTAGGAGTGGAGAACTACATGAAGGAAAATAAAGTACAACATGTGAAGAGTTGAATGACACGACAACATATGTGAGCTCACTCAAATGAAGAAATCTTACATTACAATAATCAAATCAATATTCATAACAAAATCATGAAAGCATGAAAACCAAAACTATTAATCAAAGCTAAGAACCCCTTTTTCTTTCAAATTACAAATCTAAGACTAATCCATATTTATACTTGAATCTTAATGACTATTGTTAATGAATACTCTAATTCCATCCTAATTACCACTCAATGATTACTACTCGACCTGAATCCTCATGAAGAGAGAGCACTCTCTTTTATACATGAGAGCCTTGAAGATAAGATAACCATCTCAGAATTACAGATCCACTATTATCTCAACCATTTTCCCATTATTACAAAATATAATCCCTTCAAATCCTCACACATATCTCTCATACATCTTGGATAAGATATTCCAACCAAATCTCCATGATCTTCTCCTTGGAATGGGCTTGAATTATCTCGTCAAAACTTGAAATGGTGGAGGAAGTATTCGAAAAGTCCTTTTGAATTAATCCTTCTCATATTCCTACACATTACAAAGCTCACACAATTTTGAGATATATATGAAAACATGACAATTTTCTAACATTTAATCAGAAATTCCCTTTTAATACTAAAATGAATAAAGTGGAAAATAATAAGGTGAAACCCAAATGTATTTATGAAAATGATATCATGAAGGGTTAATGGGGCGATGAAATGTGAAGAATAATGAAGGGAATGGTGGATGAAAATAGGAAATTTCGGACCCCCAACATACCCCCCATATTAACTTGTTGCATGTCCTCATGCAACCATGAATGGATCTTCTCAAGAAATTTTGGCATCTGAATGTTTGGCTTTGAGTGATGATAAAAAATGTTTCTAGGATGGGATTTACATGAGTAACAACTACCATTTTCTTATGGTTGGTTATTGTATGAAAACCATGAATATAAAGAATCTTGGTTCTTGTGTTAACACCTTTCATTTCATTTATTTGTTCTCTTATTGTTATGATAATAATTTTCCCATATTCTTATTGAAAAATATATGCTATCAAATGTGCATAAGGAAATATCACTGAGTATAAGAAAACCCTTTTTTATATTTTTGAATCATGCCAATATGTATATCAATGCTTATAAAGAAAAGTGCAACAGAGTATCATTGGAAAAGAAATGTTGGTAAATGGTAAGTGAGAGGAAAAATGGAATGATGGTAGTGAAAAAATGGATTAATGATAGTGAATAAAGTCCCCTACCCCCCAACTGAACTGGTTGCATGTCTGCATGCAACTAGCATAAGTCATAGAAGGAAAAAGGAAATGGATCTTGGTGAGGGAATTTTCCAAATTATTCATTGATAGTAGTTGAGGAATTACATGATTAAATTTTCGAAAATAACATACCTCCACTTACCCAAAATGTTGATGAACTATGCAATAGGAATATGGCTGATGTAGTTGTTGGAGCATGGAAGATGTCACTGTTGCAAGATCATGAGAATGTAACTGTGAATGTTGTAGCTACAACTGTTGTATGTTGGATCAGAGAATGTAAAGTCGAGGAATCTGAATTGCTGCTCAATGAATCATGGAAAAGAGGAAGAATGAAAGTGGAACTGTAGTACTCTTAGATAGCTAAAGTCATGTTGTTGTAGCTGTGAAGGAAGTCGAAAAGGTGTATAGTCTTCACCTACTACAACCCAATGGTACACTTCTAATCATGAAAATGGATGTGTCGATGTCGATCAAGAAGAGAAGTCATTTGATTATCGTCCATTAATGAATGTCGTTAACCAAAGAGAGGAAAACTCACCATTGATGTCAATGAGTGCCAAGGTACCTAAGTAAATCTTGCGAAGTTAAAATGAATGAGCTGATGTCGAGCCACATGCAAGATCTGACAATCAAGAGACATAGATGTATTCCCATGATTGTCAGCGAGAGAACTTGCCATTAAGGCATGAAAGCCTCCAGGGACTCAAAAGGAACTCTAGTATCTATCCCAGATAAGGTGTTGAGGTCAATGGGGCAAGACTTGTTGAAAGGTGGGCTTTAAGGAACCCCACATCAGTCAATGCAAGTTTGATAAAAATATTGGTAGGAATATAGGAAATATCTCAATAGCAATGATGTTTATGGCAAGACAATTTAGTCATGGAAAGGAAGTTGGATAGTTTTATTGACAAGGAAAATTAAACTGAAAAATATAAAGAGATGTATGCGACTCCGAAAGATAGGCATGTGTGAAGTCATGAAGGATAATTCAATGGAAAATGGGCTTCAACACAGGGATGAAAAATCTTCTTTGAAGGAGAGATAGGAAGAAATAATTCATGACACTGTTGTGAGGGGAATCTCCCCATGGACTAGCAAATAGAGTTCAGAATCTGCATGCAGATATGACCAAAGAGAAACTACTTTCTACCTTCATCCCTAGATTTAAATCCCCTTTTCTTAGTAAATGCATAGAAAGATCAACCTACCTCGTTCTTGACGTTTGATGTCGATCCTCCATTGTACTTGATTACTTGTTTGCAATACTCCTTCCAAAGCTGACCTGCATCCAAGACAAGAAACAACTATGCATGCATCCTACTTATATACTAACGGGTTAGAAATCCAAAACATGTACTAATCAAGCTATAAAAGTTCATGAATTGGGATGGGAAAAGCATTTTCTTTATTATTTTGAATGAGTCAACTTACAAAAGTTGAGACTAGCCACTGCTCCTCGAACCTGATCCTGGGCTCCTCTTCTATAGTCCTCCAACTGCTTTGCTTTGAATATCATTTGTCACAAGGAAAGGATAAAGGATTGGGACAATGGGAATACATAAATGGGCAGAGTTTCTTTGCTATATTTTTCCTCCTTCCAAATGGGACCCATACCCCTTCTTTTATAGGCTAGAAGGAGCTAGGTATTTGGATGAACCCTCGTCCATGCATGGCCGAGAGTTTTAGTTAACTCACCCATAGCTTTTGTGTTCCATTGGAAACTTTCCTTTTTTCATGCTTTTGTCGGTCCATGTGGGCTGTTTTGGGTCAGCCAGCGTGTACACGCGTGCAGTAATGGAGTAGGGCGCATGGGCCTTTATAAAAGAGGATTTTCAAAGAGTTTCTCAATAGTGCTTTCGAAAAGAAAGGATATGAGATGGCCTGATGCTAGGTAAGCATGTGTGGTGAAATTTAGGGTTATAATAGATGCCCCCTAATGTGTGAGGTCAGAAGAGCATCTGATGGCCAAAATACATTACCAATCTTTACTGATGTGCCGAATAGTTGAGCCCAAGGATCAAGAACCGGGAGGTACCATCTGAAAAATAAAAAATGTCTCACCGAGGTGGGAATACCCTTGCTCGGTATAAAATAGAATCATGGCTACCAATCAAATACATTGTAGATCCATGTCATATAACTATATAAAGAGTAGCCGTGAATAATACACAGCGGAGCTACATCACAAAATCAAAAAGATATACATATAGAGTATCCATCTTCTAGAAGATGATACAGCCTGATGGCTGGAGATGAGATCTTCAGAGCTTGAGCAACAACTTCAAAATCCTCAAAACTTAGGTAGGAGTGTAATAAGAGTGTACAAATGCACTACCCTAGGTCTTTAAGGGCTCATCGATCATGGACTTGATAATCTTGAGGATTAGACTGAAGGCTTCAATGATTTTGAACAAGGACTTGATCAGATGTTTAGGATGGATGGGTATGAGGACAAGAGACATATTGCAGAAGGTTCGACTCAGGCTTAGTGACAAACTTCCCTTGGATAATAGCACAACAAATGATGAGACTCGGGCAGCATGGCCTTAATCATAAGTCTACGAAGTAGAAGACAATGCAAACTCTCCATATGTTTGGAAGGATAACCAAACGGTGGAGGACACAACTCTATATAGAGAGAAAAATCTTTCTAAGGTCGTACTACATCCCATAGTCTGATGAACAAATGGACAGATATGCTTTATCCAAGGGAGACTCATTATGCTGTCAATAAAGAAAACACTTTTCCCTTCCTCTTTTTGGGGTATATTTGATTTTTTTTTTCTTTTCAATAATTGTCGAAAAAGAATAAAGGAATATTACATTACAAAGGAGGAATGAGTGTTGCAAACATAGAAGATCAAGGCACAAGGACAAGACTGATGTTCTAGTAGGATGATACTCGGGAAAAATCCTCTGGGGGCCAAAGGAGTTAAGACACAGAAGCAAACTGTTACAAGGCTGGCGTATAAAGTATGCAATCACGGTTAACAAAACACACAATGGTAACGTCCTTCGATTTAATTTTAACGAGTCCAGAGAAGGTAAGCTCGATGGTTTTTCATGTTTAGAGAGTCTAGAAAAACATAAAAGGAGACTCCATTGGGGTACCTTTTTTGAAGGTAGTCTAGTCAGTTCGAAAAAGGGATAAACTAGCACCAACAAGACGTCTATTCAAA
Organism: Picea engelmannii; assembly: GCA_009831015.1. Taxonomy (NCBI): domain Eukaryota; kingdom Viridiplantae; phylum Streptophyta; class Pinopsida; order Pinales; family Pinaceae; genus Picea; species Picea engelmannii. The sequence continues at coordinate 10,759 of WSFP011413059.1, read as the reverse complement.
ACCATTTTAACGAGTGTGATAAAGACAAGATCACTCAGCCATTTTTTCATTTTTAAGGAGTCTAAAGAAAGCTTAACTATGGAATCTGTCAGGAATGTTCTTCTGGACCAATTTTAACAACTGTGAAAGAATAAGGTCACTCGACAATCTTTTCAATTTTAGGAAGTCTGAAAAGAGCTTAACTATGGACTCCGTGGGAGTTCCTTCTTCATAAGTTTAGTCCCTCAGGCCCAAAAAAGAGATAAAATTATACCTGAGAGTACTCTTCTATAGAGATGAAGTTCCATAGAGTATACCTTTTTTCATATAGTTGACCATCCGGACCGAAAAAGGGGTAAACTATTGTTGGACAGACGTGACTTCAAATTTCAGATTAATGAGCGTGAAAGGCCACAAGATCTCTCGACAATATTTTCATGTTGAGAGGGTCTAAAAAGGGCTTAAAAGAAGACCCATTATTTTTTGGGAGTCCTGAGGGTAAGATCAAGAGCGAAGAAGAATCATGCAAGTGAGGTTCAAAATCATATTCAGGAAATACTATAAGGACTCCCGAGCCTACAGTGTTTTAGAGATGGCATGGAAACCATAATGCAGCCAGGACCTACCTAGGGCATCCATGTTCTGGTAAGATCTACTACCAAGTTGTTACCCTTCTAAAGCAGATATGATGGTTCTGTGTCACAACCTGATGGGATCGATCCTATGGAAGAGGAAAAAGACAACGAGACACAAAAGTCGGGGTAGTAACCTAACCTATATGCTCAAGTTGATTCTTGGAAAAAATTTCATGGACCATCAAAGTTTCCTCAAAACTCAAAAAAAATGTCCCAATACCTGATCAAGTCCCTACCATATAACTCCTAAATCACTCTAAATGGTTTTTGGTATAAATAAAATGATAAGGGAGGCAAAAAAAGTGAATGTCTATAAATAGAAGCTGGTAGCTCATTATCACCATTGCTGATTTGGAAATTGACTCTGGAGCCAAAAGATCCCCTTTGATAAAAATGGTGATTTAGGGAGCTACAGTGGACGAAATGAATTTCCGTCTAGACCAAGTAAGTACAAACTCCCCTATCTAGCTATTCAATTCTTTACTTTGGTTTTTTATTTCATGTTTTGGGTGGGCGTCGACCTTTAAAAGGTCGGCCCTAGGTCCACGCGGGCTGTCTCTGGACAGGCCGCGTGTACACTCGGGCAGAGTAAAACCTACCCGCGTTTACACGTGAACGTAACCTAGACAACACACCTGGACCCCTCTTTATAGACAAAAATAAATAAAGAGAACTCACTCACCCTCCTGAACTTGGTTGTTTTGGCAGGATGTATGTCCACTGGAGGGAAAGGGAGCATGAAGAAGTTAGTGAGTTGGTTGTGGGAGAGCCGAATGTCGTGGCCCCATTGATGCAATGTGGTTTGCTAAAGTTCTTCCTGTGTCCATTTATGCAAGCACAACCAAGGCTATTGAATGCCTTGGTTGACTATTGACACCCTGATGCAGAGGCCTTCACGCTAGAGGGGTAATCACTGGTGCCCACCACTGAGGATATCTACTTTTTGACTGGCCTCTCAAGGAGAGGGGAACCAATCAATTTTAGGACGTTTCCATCGGGGCCACATAACATAGAAAAACTGATAGCCCTGCACTGTGAGGTTGGGATAAACCATGTGAGCTCCCAGGTGCCCATAAGTAAGATCACTAACCTATCACTGCAAGCAATATTATTTCTCATTGGGCAGATTACTGGTTCAACAGCCTTGCATCAGGCATCTTGTGCATAGATGAATTGTTCTATCCAGTGCTTGAATGCACAAATTTTTGAATGGAGTACCACACTACTGGAGTGTATGAAGAGGTAATTGACAAATTGCCATCAGCGGACACAGAGGAACTTTGGGTTTGGGACTATCTTGTGTTCATTCTTTTTCGAGAGAGTTCTGATCTTTAGTCTTTGGGAAGTGGTATGAGGACATCAAGCCTCTTTTCCTGTTGTATGTAGATGGGCAGTATTACTGCTGCAACAGGGTGGTGGAAGAATCAACGAGTCCTTCGATGATGACTTTTTTGCATGGTTGTCCCAACAAATCCCTGTGATCGAGGATTACCCATATGTAGGGTTAGAATTTTGTAGAGATCCTGAGATACCCGTGCCTCCTAGTGAGGAGTGAGGGGAGATGGGTAAGTCTCCACCTTTGTATTTTTTTTGTTGTATATGTAATTTTTATGTCGTTTTTGTTGTATATATCATTTTTTTTATATGCCAGAGTATTTGACATATATACATTTGTCGCATGAAGATGTGGGACCAGTGCGACCTGCCGATTAAGCATGGAACAGGCGTCATCCTCGGCCAGGGGCCACAACTGCTGTTGCCGGGGGACTAGCAGTAGAAGCATACCTCTTAGTCAAGGAGGCCGAGAGAGTACTCAGATGAGTTGAGTGGAACTTTACTGCACTCACTCGCATAGTTTCGATGGCGGAGATTGAGGACCTGCCACCATCCATGCAACCTCATGTAGTGGGGGCACCTCGGACGTGGGTCCGATTGTTTAGGCGTTCATCCCATGATGTGGACCAGTATAACAGGGACCATAAGCCATGAACCTATTTAGACTTTTTACGTGCCATGAGAACTACTTGTACATATTTTTTGAGGGCATAAGCCCAGTGACTCGTTTATTGGTCCTATTTTTGAGGTGCTTGCATCCATCTATGTACTCTAGTTACTTTTATGATATTATATATGGTTTTTCGGTCTCTTGTGTCTTATGGATCATGTTTGAAAAAATGTATTTACATGCTTATGTCAATGTTCTTTCAAGTGTGTGCGAGATGCCAATCTAAAATTTGATTAGCTAGAGTATCTGTAATTTGGTTTAATCTCCTAGGAACATGAAAATATGTAATATAATCAAAGTTTCGTTCTAAGAGATGTACCCTAAGGAATTGATGGTGTAAAGTTGGATCATGAACCCAGTATACTCTATTTAACTAAGACACAACCAATTGAGCATCGAGATAGACCCGAAGATGAGAGATACCCAATGACAAAGCATCATGAAGCAACTCAATAACTGCACTGTACTTGGTGACATTATTTGTGGTGTCACCTAATCATATACCTCTAGAATATAACAACTGGCCCTGAGGTGTAAAGATTACCCAAGCTGCAGAGGCAAGCCTCCAAATGTGCCGACTAGCACCGTCTGCATACCCAACAAACACCTTGGAATCACTTGATATCTGCTAGATTGACGAAAGATAACATCAATGACACGTCCTTAACATTTAAAAGAAACAAAAAAGTAATAGTACAAAGACTATACATATGTTACAAAAGGTTACCCACAGTGACCTGCCTATGATTAATTCTTCTTGAGGTAGAGCCCATTTCTAGGCTCTGCTAAAGCATTCCATTCAAAATCAACTAGATGATAAGCGCCCTTTTTTAATACCTCTTTTATGATGAAAGGTTCGAGCCACATGGATTTGAATTTTCTTGCCCCCAGGGGGTCCTTATCTTGGTCATAGACCAGGACAAGGTCGCCTTCAGAGAAAATCCGAGGATGAATGGACCTATCATATTGACACTTGACCTTATGTTTGTGAGCCTCATTGGCTAGGGACACATCATGACGTTTCTCATTGAGCTGCTCAAGGTATACTAACGGTTCTTCAAGTGGAGAAGTGTCTGGCAATAATTGTACTACCAATTTTAGAGATGGAATCTGACATTCGATGGGAAAGACTGCTTCCAGGCCATAAACGAGTTGAAAAGGTGAGAAACCGGTTGCATTCTTAACAGATGTTCAGTAAGCCCATAATGTTGAGTATAACAAACTAACTCCTACATTGACGACACCTGGTTGAGGATTATCAATCATCAGGACCATGGATGCCCCCAAAGATGGGTTAGGTCTGGAGAAAGACAATTAATTGATGGTCACTATCCGGACCTTGTGTGGAAATAACAAGACCCGAAAAACTATAGCAACCACATCTTGCATAGCATAAGTCCAACTCCTTCCTAACAAGAGGTTATAGTTGAGGGGGGCATCGACTACCTCTACTTCGACACACACGGTCTTCCCTCCTAACTGCATGGGGAAAGAAGGAACGATTCCATGTGGTCGGAACGAGCGATCGTTGAAAGCGGTGAGGAGAGTAGGTGATGGAGACAAAACATTTTGGCCAATGGCCTTCCAACATGCCAATGACATAACGCATGTCGATGCACCCTCATCGACCACCATGCAGAAGATATTCCGAGTAAAATTTTTTGTGGGATAAGCCACTACTATCTGAAACGCTACTTGGTAAGGAAGACGAGGTTTTAAGTCGGTTGTATCTAACTTGATGGTACCCAGATTACAAGTCTTAGTAGAGCCCAAAGCGGTTAACAAGGTTTGCCTCTGAGAAGGGCAGCTTTGGAGGACCTCCAAAGTAGACATCGCATAAGGGGTTTGTGATAAATCCTCCACCACAGAGTAGTTATGGGTGGCCCTTGCATTTGGGTTATGAGAAGCTTTCTTAAATGCACCTTTTGGAATGTGTGTCATTGTTTCTCCCAACATCTTCTCAATTTGTAGAGGAAGAGATGGGATTTCAACTTCTTTACCTTTCTCAGAAGTGCTTGGTTTACTATAGTTGTTCCCTCTAGTCAATATAAAAGCATCACCCCTAACCATATATACGTTCACGGATGCGGGGTTGTTCGGAGGCGGGCATGCTTCTTGGCTGCCCCCTTTCGTGCTTGCAGAGGATTGACTTAGATTTTGCCCATGTTGGAATGAATTAGTCAATACTACCTGTTGTTGCTACGTGACAAATTTTTGGGCCTCTGCAAGTCGAGGACATAGATGGGCCAGGTGGTCTTCCACGTACAAGTTGCATGGATACTTCACCTTCCATTTTTAAGTGTTGTCCGCTGTGTGTTTGGCTGGCTGCTATGTGTTGTATAGATAACTGCTGCAACTGCTTCATCAATCGCTCAACGGGCTTTGTTTGTGCTGAACCAACAATACCATCGGCATGTGGTCCAGCTCTCTGTCTAGTTTTATCCAGTATTGAATGTGGCGCATTTGGCAAGATGTTGTATAATAAACTAGACTGAGAATATATGAGCTCAAATTGTTGATCCCTCATGATGGTGTCTTCTTCGGAGAAAACTCTTGACGTCGCAATGTCTTTGGATAACTATGGGACCAAATACTTAAGGAACCACTCAAGAAGGAATGCTGGTGGGACTGGTACCTTGATTAAACTCTTCTAGCATCTCCATTCTCAGATGTGATCAGAGATATGGTCCGTGGTTGTCTGCTCGAAATTGGCGAGCAACTCTATGCCAACGTCGTATCTCATAGGTAACTGGAAATGGTTTAGGAAACCCATCGCCAGTTCACCAAAAGAAGAGTATCTTGAGTGATCGAGCTTAATGTACCATTTCACGACATTCTCAATGAGAGTACATTGAAACAATCACAACTGTACAGAGTCATCTTTCAATGAGTTAGATGGGCACCAAAGATGGAAGGTAGTCACATGATCTCCTGTATCTTCATTAGGCTTGGATTCGAACTTTGGAATGTCTGAAGGAAACTTCGTCGACATAGGAGGCCAACGCAGATCATGACAAATAGGGTCATTCAACAACCTTATCAAATCTGGCAAGCGTAAATTTTCCAGGAATGGTACTTTGGGTTGTTGCTGATAACCTAGGAAAAAGGGGCCTTTAGTTTGACTGGCACCAGGTTGCTAGGAAAAGTTTGGCTGCTGGCCTGGATTTTGGTAGAAACCATGGCCCTGGCCAGTGCAAGGATTTTTCATATGTGGAGACATATTCTGTTGATTTCCCAAATAGGACATAGATTGTTGGGCATGAATTATATTCGAAGGACTTTGGGAAGGATTACCCCATGCTAGTCCTGTGGGGATAGGCATAGTAGTTTTTCTAGGGTTCCATTGATTGTGGAAATAATTACCCCAGATCGGCATTCCGGATGAGGGAATGGATCCCTGCCTTGAATTCCAAGGTCCTGCTAGGTTTTCCCCCTGTGCAGGAGTAGTACCCTGCATTGGCATAGATTGTCCAAAAATGGGGTTGCCCCCAGTCAGGAAAGTAGTTGATGAGAAGGTGTTGTTACCAAACGTTTCTTTCAAAGAAAATGGTGTCGAACCTACCGGTATACTATGCAAAGGTGGTCCTTGACTCCCTGCTCTAGATAAACTATTGTGTGTAGGTTGCCTGGCGGATTGTTGATGTGAGCCATTGAGGGAAGGGGACTAAGGATGGATATGACCTCCTCCGTAAGGGAAAGTGTTAAAAGGAGTAGGAGTGCCCCCCATGTGACCTTGCAGAGGAGTGATAGAGCTCCTTGGCCCCAGACCTAAAGTCTGTAAACTTGAGTAGGAAAGTGCAGGACTTGTACCTGAACTAGGCATCCTGTATGAGAACATAGGGCCTATTGCACTTGGTGCGAAAGGGGTTGTGGCCGCCACGAAAGATGGGATTGGACCACTATGCGAAGTAGTTGCGGTCATGACCATGGTGGCTCGGACTGACGACAATGGGTTAGGAGGTGAAAGCTCTCCTATGGTGACAACCGTAGTGGGAATTGAAGAATTCCCAGAAGGAGTAACAACATTTGTTTCCATTTCTGTGTGCAACACTGCTTGGCACTCATAAAATTTAATTGGTACAATGAAAGGTGCCATGAAATCAGAGGTTGGGGTTTCAACCGACCCAAGAACGATTGCTTCAAGCTCCAAAATGGTCGATTCCTCTGGGGGTTGGTCGAGCACAATAGCTTTCGCCTTAATGGTGGCGGGGTTGGCTCTAGTGTAAGTTCTAGGGATGATTTTAGGGGCTAAATTTCCCTCATGGGCTAATTTTCCATGGTTTTTCCAAAAACGAGATTCGCTATTTTAAAAATGATTCGCCCAAATTCTATAGGATAAAATTATTTTACCTTAAAAATCGCCAAAATCTTATAAAAACTATATAAAATCCTTAGAAATTTGAATATTTTTACAAAAATATCGCCAATCATTTATAGTTGGAATATGAAGGATTAGTAAGATTTTCCAAGGTTTCTACATTTTAAAATAAATTTCCATCCTTAAAATCATCCCTAAGTGTAACCTGCGGCAGGCCAAGAAACCTTTGTGACCAACAGAGCTTGGGATCCTCCACTGTGTGAGAAGATCCAAGACACTCTATGGTAGTCTAAACGTTCAAAAGTAACACACACTAAAAAAATTCCGTAGAAGATAAGACAGGAAAACACTAAATTAATTGGAAGAACAATTACAACAACCAACACTAGAGCAACTTACCAGTGCAAGTGCAACTCGAACACGGAAGAACCCTCCAGGTATACTCTGCAAAGCATGGCCCGATGTCTATCCTAGGTACTATGGTATACCCCCACAATCACCTATGTATGTCCCTAAAAAAGATTGGCAACTAGGTTGCCAGCGCGCGAACAGTCACCAGGCGGGTACAGTCAAAAGTCGGGTAGTCCACAATGAGTAGGGTATTGAGCCCAAAACTTGTCAAGTGTATCGAAAGAAAATGGTCAAGAAGACAACTAAGGACCTCGAATGGATTTGAGACCCATGAAGTGCCGTGTCAAATTCAAACGACAGAATCCCAAAACAGGCCCTCTATATGTGTTCTCCACTGCGATTGGTCCAGCTTTGGAGGGATTATCTCCGCTACCTTTCCGCATGCAACCTCATGTTTATCCCATGTGTTAGAGGGGGGTCTCGAATAACTTTCATGACACTAGACTTAGACACTCCCTAACTCAGACTCCAATGTTTGTTTTTAAAATGGCCTTGAAGAGTTTCCTCTCCAACCTAATCCAAGGCCCTAATCTTGAACTAGTTGGTGAACCCTACAAACATAAAAGTCTAGTAGATTTTAAATTTAGCGTTAATTTTATGGATTTGTCTTACGTCAAGGGATATGAAGGTGAAACTGATGATGTGAAAACGATGAAAGAAAAAAATTAACAAAAAAGCTGGAAACAAAACTTTTACTTAATGCAAAATTTCAACAACTTTTCAAAATAAATATTTTTAATTTTCTAAGATTTTGGACAACAAACTCAAAAGAAATTTCACTTGACTACAATCTTCTTATGACTTATGATCTAAGTAACCTGCAAAAGATTATGAAATAAATGACTTTTCCCTGGCTAATAATGCAGAAACACACTTTTCAACCAAATAAGAAAATGAAAAGAGATTTTTATTTATTTATTTAAAATCTTGGTAAAGAAAAAAGAAAAAATACCAACAAGCAAAAACCAAGAAAAACAATTTTGGCCTAATCACATATCACAAAGAATCAGATTAAAAAATCACACACTAGCAATTTAAAAAAAATTACTCACACATGTTTAAAAACCGTAAAAATTCTTTTATTTTTATGACAACTTTTAAATGAGAAAAGCAAGCTAAGGGTAAGATTAATCCTAAGCTACTGACTGCTCAGACAGAGATTCAAACACCTGAGAGGAATAATTCTTATCAATGGAAAGGATAAATGCCTTACCCTCAACAACAAGTATCCTATACAAGCGCGCGAATGTCACTTTAATAGAACGCGTGCAAACGCACGCTAGATAGAGACAGAGGGTGTGTACACGTGGGCTGACCTTGTACAGGCCACATGTATATCTAAACTCTGAGAAAAAAGAATACAGGGAACCCAAAACCAGGAAGAGACCACTGATATTGATAACTAGGATCCCTTGAAGGCTTGAACACTCTTTTTAAAAGAAAAACAAATAATGTAAGGAAAAAAATATAAGGCAAAAACAATCTGAGATAGGACTTATAGCAAACAAGACTTAGACAAAATTCCATAAAACCCCCTGAGAATGTGTGATTCTGTCAGGGAAGAGGATGACTGCCTCTGAAGTTCTCTGAACTCTACACGCTACTGCTACTTCTTTAGCTAGCATTCACACGCGGGCTGTAAGAGAGTAGGGTGCGGGTACACACATGGAGACCTTATGCAAGCCACGTGTACCTCTGTAGCTCTCGACAAACACAGTCAAGAAAATCAGAGAAAGATGGTATGGAACACCAGACTCTCTGCTAGCTCATACCTTATAGAATCTTAAAAGAAAAAATAGGCAAGAAAAACTAGTCTTTAAAACTACCCAAAAATGAAATAAAATTCCAATAACCCTAGAGAGTATCCCTAGTATGGTCGCCAATTTTGTTGTGAGGGAAATCTCCCTACCGATTAGCAAATAGAGTTCAGACTTTGCATATAGATATGACCTAAGAGAAACTACTTTCTACCTTCACCCCTAGATTTAAATCTCCTTTTCTTAGTAAATGCATAGAAATATCAACCTACCTCGTTCCTGGCGTTTGATGTCGATCCTCCATTGTACTTGATTACTTGTTCACAATACTCCTTCCAAGATGACCTGCATCCAAGACAAGCAACAACTACGCATGCATCCTACTTATATACTAATGGGTTAGAAATCAAAAACATGTACTAATCAAACTATAAAAGTTCATGAATTGGGATGGGAAAAGCATTTTCTTTATTATTTTTAATGAGTCCACTTACAAAAGTTGAGACCAGCCACTGGTCCTCGAACTTGATCCTGATCTCCTCTTCTACTATTATCCAATTGCTTTGCTTTGAATCTCCTTTGGCACAAGGAAAGGCTAAAGGGTTGGGACAATGGGAATACATAAATGGGTAGAGTTTCTTTGCTGTATTTTTCCTCCTTCCAAATGGGACCCCTACCCCTTCTTTTATAGGCTAGAAGGAGCTAGGTATTTGGAGGAACCCTCAGCCATGCATGGCCAGGAGTTTTAGTTAACTTACCCATATATTTTGTGTTTCGTTAGCAACTTTCCTTTTTTCATGCTTTTGTCGGTCCACGCGAGTTGTTTTGGGTCAGCCAATGTGTACATGTGTGCAGTAATGGAGTAGGGCACATGGGCCTTTATAAAAGAGGATTTTCAAACAGTTTCTCAGTAGTTCTTTGGCAAAGAAAGGATATGAGATGGCCTGATGCTAGGTAAGCATGTGTGGTGCATTTTAGGGTAATAACAGACACAAAATGGATTTATGAATGGTCGTTGTGTAACAACAAACACCATGATGTGTAGAATGAGAATCAACTCCTTCAGGCAGTCAATAAGGGATGTTTTTTTTCAAATGTTTTGTGATCTTTGAAAATCACTTCAACAACAAGATGTGATCGGCTGCGCACATGAAAAAAACTTAGTACAAATCCTACATGAAAACTTGTGAGATGTTTGAATAAAAACATAACATGCAGAAAGAAGTACAAATGTACCGAAGTAAAAATAAAATGCGTTTTTATAGCTCTTGTCATGGTCATTGCACGCGCGCTTGTTTCATCGTTGATTTCCTACTAAAGTGACTCCAAGAAACAAATTAGCTTAAAAAACATTGCTTTGATATTGTTTTCAAGAATTATTTGAAATTTCCATTTGCCAAAAAAACGTTATTATGAATTTGACCTAATTTTATTTTTAATTATAATAAAAGAAAGCAAACTGAAAATAAAATTCTATAATAAAACAAACAGATAAATACAATTATTTTTATGATTATATTTTTTATTAATTTTGTTTTTAATCACTCGAAATTTGTATTGGTTTTCATTATACTTATATTAAGATCATATACATACTTAATGGAGCATTATTAATTTTATTATGCAATAATAAACAAAAAATGGAAGCTAAAAA
>ML861324.1:11587-24225 GCA_009831015.1 Picea engelmannii | reverse complement strand
AGCCATTAAGCAAAAACGTCACTTTTCCTAGAGTGGTGTGCCTCCCTTTTAGAAAGTCTCCAAAAAGTGAAAAAATAATAAAAAAATTGATGGGAGACTTATTATATCCCTTGGTGTGCCTCCCTAGACCCTACAACTCATCATTTCACTTATCAAAGCCTTGCCAACTCACTCTAACTCATTTCCACTTCATCCATCCATGCCAAAACCTAACTTACCAAAACCCTAAAAGTGACTTTTCTTTGATGTGTGACACTTATAACTCATCCAAGAGGGGTAGCTTTGCCTTCCCAAGTATAAATAGAGTCTCCCCTCACTCATTTTCTTACCATATCTTGAACTATTGTTATGCTACTTGATTTTCACCACTCTCTCTTTCTTTCTTGTCCATCTTTCATCCATTCTTTGGTTCTTAGGGTTTTGGAGCAAGTATTTCTCCAAGATCCATTTTTGAGTAATAAAAGAGAAGCTTTGGAGGATATTGGAAGAGCAACAAGTATTTTTGTTCTTGCTTACGTATGAGGTAATATTGCGAATTTGGTATGATGGTTGCATGGAGTAGATTCTTGGGTAAAGTGTTTTACTTGGGTAGATCTAACAACGAGTGTTCTTGTAGATTTAGATATGTGGGTTTGCTAATAAGGTGCAAGTATTTCATTTTGTTAGCATATTCATCCATATTATCTTCTTGTATGCATATTATCTTGTCAAGTTTTGCAGGTTTGGCTTCAAGGGTTTTGTTGGGATTGCCTCAAGGAAGAGTCCTCCCTCAAAGCACACTAAAACTCCTTCTTTCTCATTCTTTTATTGTTGTTCATTCCATATATTATTTTAGCTAGCCTAATATAGTAGATTGGTCATTTTAATCCACTTTTATCATAAGTTTTTCATGAGAAAAATTTATGCCCTAAAAACATAAATTTTTCTTCATATTGTTGGTTGTGTAGTTTTTCCAGCAAGCATAGTTGTCTGGTTTTTGCAGGTTCTTAATAGGTTGAGGGGGTTATGCTACCTAAAATCATCCACACAACACTCCAAGACCCTTCTCTTCAAGTGGGTAACAAATCTCCACCTTCCTCTTTCATTTTCTAGCTCTTTGTGCATAATTTCCTCACTTTTTAGTTAGTTTTGCTAGCTCATAGCTTGGGAGGAGAATTGGTACGGCCTACCTCCCACGTGTGAACTTAGGGTTAGCTTTATTTTGAAGTTTTTCCATTTAGAAATCATCTTCTAAGCTAGGACGTGGGGTTTAGTGAGCATTTTGTTGATAGTTGTTGTTGCTCTCTCTCTCCTTCACCTCTTTGGCATAATAAAGGTAGGCTTGCCTCCACCTTGTGCCATTGAGTTGCTTGGCTTGCTTTTTCATTTCTCTTTCAAGTCTTTTCTAATCTTAATAATTTCCTACACCTTGGGAGAGAAACCCCCAAAATCGTAAGGCTAGGATAAGTAATGTGTTGATGGGTTTCTAATGCTTTAAAGGTTAAAATATTCTAGATCTAGATCTCTTCACATCACACATTAATCCTTAGCTTAAGCCCTTGGGGCATAATCAACTTGCATGTTATAAGCTATCTTAAGATCTATCTTGTTTACATGCTCCAATCCAACACATTAAATGGTTAATGCTCTAATCTTTTAGTAAGTGGTTATCCTTCTCATGCTTTCTTGTCTTAAGGCCACTTGCCATCACACTCAAGTAAATTTATTGTTGGATAAGTTGATAGTGTAGGCATACATCTAAGTTTCAAGCTTTCCTTTTACACTTAATGCTTTAATCATAAGATAGGTGGTAATAAGCTTGAGCTTCTTCTCTTTTCATTTGGCAAGTTGTTCTTGCCCTTGTTTCATTAGCATTTTTTCATGACAATCTTTTCATGTTAATGGTTTAATCAATGGCGAAAAACTAAATCGTTATTCAGCTTACTTTCTATAGATATACATGTGTTAATTCTCTTCATTCTCATGCTTAAATAACACACTTTTTAAGCTCATAAAAGTTTCGGTTTTGACATTAAATCACCAATTTAAGGCAATTGAAAGTCACCAAAACACTCTCTAATAAACCTAAAAGTCTAACCAATTGATATATATATATATTTAATAGACTTAATAGGGTACCTTGAACCACCATCTTCACCATTTAAAATGGGGATTGAGGAGGGCAACGGAAGGTGCTAGGCCGGGGACGGTCTCACGGCGCGCGACGTCCTTTCCGTAAAAACTCAATTCTTAGGGTTGACCTGTGAAGCTAGGGTAGGCCTCGTTGCCTCACTTCTTGAGCATCCAGCAACCATTTAGCAATTGAGGGAGGAGGTTTTTGGTGAAACATCTAATAAGGGTAATTAAAATCTTTTCAAATCTTAAAAACCCTTAACTCACTAAGTAGATAAACCTTGGTTTAATTTGATACATCTTGTGGTTTAATACTTGCAAACTTAAATCTTTCAATCTCATTTACAAGTAATGCTTTGTGGTTAATCAACTAAGTATCTTAATATTTGTTGAACACTTGTGTTTAAGCTTCTAAATCTTCTAAGTGTCCTTGTGAATTCATTGTGTTGATGTTGCCATTGAGGGGCAGTCCAATAGAGTAAGTGCTATTGGCGCATGCTTAGGCTTGATGTATTGATGATGCTTGTGCCTTGATCTTCTTTAATAACCTGCACATTTAAATACACATGGTTAGCTTGTCTATTGTAAATTGTATCTTATTGTAATATTGTATAACTAGCATTCTTTATTTTTAAGTGTCTAACCTAACTATTCTTTTCTAACCTTTGTAATCTTACTTGTAATTAAACACCCTTAACTTTAGTTGACCCCTTGCCCAACCGTAGGCACTAGTCTTAGTTGACCTAGGGAAAGGCTTGCTTGACATATAAACTCTTGCATCTTGCATTGTTTCCTTTGCATCATAGGTTAGACTCCCCCTAAACCTTAACTAATTAAAAACAACTCCTAGAACTTAACGTAAATCTCATCTAGAAACTAGGGTCTACCCCCTTTGGCTTCCCTAGGAGTAAACCTAGACGGAAGAGGTTCAAGCCAAAGTGACAGTGTGGGCTTTGAACCTAGGCATTGTGCCTCCAAGGACACATTAAGTGAGCAGGACTTGGCTCATGTTTGCAAGTGTGTATAAGGACGACAACAGGGGGATAACACATAGCTCACCCATTGTAATGAATTTCCCGAGCAAAATAAATCTCTATTGCTTATACTGTGTGGGTGTAATCTGCTCTATGGAGGTATATTGTGGTTATGGTTTGATTTTTATTGATTGAAATTTTTGTTTTGGTTAGTAGATGCAAGCTTCATTGGCTCAATCCTCTCTACGTTGTGTTTTGTCTTGTTGATTGACTTTCCACTCACCCACAAATTGTATTTTCTCTTGTCAGTGTTTTATTTTATTGCTGGGCAAATTTACTTTTGCCTGGGAAAATTTATACCTCTCTGGGCATTCTATTTTATTGTTGGGCAAATTTACTCTTGCCTGGGAGAATTTATACTTCTCTGGGCATTCTATTTTATTGCATGGTGAATTTACTTTTTCCTGGGAGAATCTATACCTCTCTCGGTGTTTTATTTTGTCCCTAGGCATTTTTCTCCATAGTTGAGTGTCTAAATCCATCCATAGAACATTTTCTTTTTTGCTGGTCGACTTAATTCATACCCTAGGTTTTTTTCTTCATTGTTGGATGACTAAATCCGCCCACAAAACATCTTCTTTATTGTTGGTCAAATTAATTTGCCCCATCGACATTTTTCTCCACTGTTGGATGACTAAATCTGTCCACTAAGAATCTCCATCATTGTTGGACTTGGACACAGGGATCACTATGTAATGAGTGTTAGACCTAATCCTTCCCATAAACACAGTTTGGGAACTTAGTTGGTATTGGTCTAGCGAGGACAAGCAATGCAAACCAAGCATTAAACAAACCAAAGAACAAAGAACAAAATTCAATTCCCTCGAAGCATCCATTTTGATGAAATGGACAGGCCATAAGCCCACCGTTTACGGATCATACGTGTATGCCAACTCCATTGTGGAGTAGAAAAAAAGCTCCTTCAAATATGGGCCTGTGAAAGTGGCATGGGCAAACCATGGATTCTCCCGATCCCAAGAGCCTTATATTGGTGGGCTATAATTACTTTGCTCCTATCCTTTGAATCGGGAGGAGGGATATCGAGAGTCTTTGCGAAATATTTCCCCGAGATTCTTGATGTCCTTTGTAAGGAACGTTTATTTTGGGAATACCGGAAGAATTTATAGTCAATGATTGTCGATAACCACCTACTTGATGTGGTCACATGGGTTTACCTTGTGTGGTTGGGTAGCATGACTGTTATCTTCCCCACCCAGGTTCAATTCCTACAGAGTGACATGTAGGCCCATTGTGATAAGGCTAGAAAGGTAGACGCCCCAAAGATGAGATGCCTCGACTCTTGCCAAGTCACAAGTTATTGGTATATCTGGCTTGTGAGCTGTTGGATATACTCTTGGATTATCATGGCAACCAATGGGTTTGATCCTAGGCCTAGTCCAGATCACTCTAATGAGTTGCTGATTTCCCATGGTTAAAATAAAAACCCCACCTACTTGATGTGGTAGATGTTCCATATGGCTTCAACTACCATATTGCTACAACCCGTGTTTCTTTCACAATGGAAATTCCTTTTCCTTTATGCTGTTCCATTTGGCTTCAACAACCATATTGCTGCAACCCATTTTTCTTTCACAATGTAAATTCCTTTTGCTTTATGCTTAGCTCGTATATGCAACCAACCCTTTGTGCTCATCGTGGTGGTTACATTCCTAATGCGTAGTATTCCGACAATGCTAACAGTGCAAGCTGCAAGTAAGCAATTGATGATAAACTAAGTGAGATAACCAAGGGTGCTTAGCAGTTAGACACAAGGGAAAAAAATGTTTAGACTGGAATCAGGCCAATGAGGTTTGAAAAATTACTCTTGTTCTTCCTAATTACAGTTACTGCCATGGAATCGGGTGATATACTTTTTGATTTGTTGGATATTAGTTATTGAGTTTACCGTATGCAAATGAATGGAAGTCTGATTTAAATGTAAGAAATTAATCTCTTCCACAAAATTTCCTTCCAGATATAAGGGCACCATATTCCGACAATGCTAACAGTGCAAGCTGCAAATAAGCAATTCTGCAAATAAGCAATTGATGGTAGATAACTTATAAGTGAGGCAACAGTAGCTTTGACAAGGTAATGCTTTTTAATTTTTCTTTTTAACCCTTTTTGGGTTGGCAGTTATAAAACAAAGAAAATGGACCAGGAAGAGGGCCGTTACATTGTCTCTCTGCTGCTTCTTAACGATCTAAGTTGAGCCTCCAGAAAGTTGAGATTATTTGATTGCTGATTACACTATCCTATCCAGTGATAATTTTTTTGGCCACTATCAAGTATTCCAAATATTACACACTGTACCTGCTTGAATTGAATTTTCCTTTCTATTACATCTCTAGTAATCTTTCATGATAGAATGTTGGCTTCAGGTTCTCTAGATGTTTTAGAGATTGCTTCTTTTGCGTTCGAAATATCACTACTGGAGGATATCATATCAAGACTGCTTTTTCTGGACTCCAAAAAATTATTTTAAAGGTAATTTTATGTTATAATTTTTAAGAGATCTACGTGCTAGACATCTATTACATATTTGGCGACTATCATGCTAGCGAGTAATATACATAATAAATCAGCTGCAGTCTGAAATTTGTCAGATTTTATCAATATACTGTTTGTGCATAAATGTCAGTCTTCTAGTTTGGCTTACGTCATTTTCTTGTAAACTAAATTTTTGTAAGAAGGTTTATTGAAAAGATTGTTGGGGTAGGTTTTTGTACGAAGGATGATGCTTTATCATGTTATTGAAAGGATTATTGTAATGGCAATTTTTATTTCTGTGGACCAATTTTTTGCAGGGCTTCTCTTCTGAAATGGCATCCACTGAAGTGAATAATAATCAAGTTATCTTAAAGGATTATATTACTGGAATGCCCAAGCTGTCTCATATGTTGTTAAAATCTACAAAACTTCCCTTGCAACTGAAAGATGGATCACAAGATGTGCTTGCAAAGAATTTGTATTTATCATGTGATCCTTACATGAGAGGCTGCATGAGAAACCTTCCTTCTTATTTTACACCTATTTTTACACCTGGATCGGTAAGATGCGGTTTCCTTTGTTTTCCATATATGCTGTTACTTAAATCATTTTCATGTGCAAACATGTCCTGGTCTTCTCTTCCCTTTTGTATGTAAGTTTGCATGGTTTGTGCATCTCTCGGAAAAACAATGAAAAGCAGTGGATTCAAGAATAGTAAGCAGTTTTGAACCTGATATCTGAATCTTAATGTACCCCAATTTTTTTTGTTTTTTGGTAGGTTATTTTAGTTTTTTAATGCACTATCAATCTTAGTTGTTTTATGTCTTCTAGAGTTGCTTGCAATTGACATTTATATTCACTAAATCAAATAAATTACTTTAGGTACTTTAATTTGTAGCAGTTTCTTGCACGTACCACATGAGACCAAACTTGATATTTTAGAAAATGATGGAAAAAATCTTTAACTAAAGCTGTTTGCTATCTAGTTAAAAGATTCAACCAACTCACATCAAATGCTTTTGCAGTAAAAAATAATAAATTACCATCATTCTATTTCAACTTAGAATTCTACCACTCTATGATATTGCTTCCTTTACCCTTTTGTAATAAATGAATGGCATGCACTTGTTCTAGATCAGGATAGAGTCCAATGCAATTCAAAACATGTAACCAAAATTAATTTCATTGTAGCTTTAGTATCTCAACTACAAAACTTGCATAACATTATCCAGGATATAAATTCAATCTGCAGGTGATAAATGGCTATGGTGTTGCGAAGGTTGTTATTTCAAATCATCCAGACTTCAAAGAAGATGATTTGGTAATGGGTATTACTGGATGGGAAGAATACAGCATAATACCTGGGGGCAATCAATTGCAGAAGATCAGATATACGGACATACCTCTTTCATATTATTTGGGAATTTTAGGTAAATGCGTGATTGAAACACTTTATTTTTCAAACCATTTAAAAAAAATCATTATGGTCCATGTTTGTTCTTTTGCTACTAAATGTTTTTTTTCTTTCAATATTTCCTAAATTTCAGCATTTGTCTATATACCAATGGATGTTACCTTAAAGTAATTATATCGTAGCACATTTATTACCAGTTCTCATAGACTGGGGGAATGCATTTCTATGATTTAAAAAACATATACTGAAATAGAGATTATTCTGATGTCCTTTTTGTCATTGGGTATATGTAATTCTAAAATAATCACACATGCCCAGAACTTAGCAACACTTCAAGAGCATGCCAACTATGGTTGAAATGCATCGATGGAAGGAGTTAACATCATGGTTGGAAGCAAGTCATTATGTATTTCCCCACTGGATTTCATTGTGTTGTTTTAATAAAACAATTCTTCACATACCTATTGCGACGTTGTTATTGTTGGAGAAATAATGGAGAAATTAGAATGTTGTTAGGAAGAGGTTATTGAGTTGTTACGTGTTTGCATAAGTTTGGTATGAGAGTTGTTTGAGATCCTATTTTATAGGATTTTGTTCTAAATTCAATTTGTTGTTCAACAGCTATATATATAATGGATTTCTAATCAATGGAAGATAGAGAGTGTGAGCTTAATCTCACAGTTGTGAGTGTTTCTATAATTTAATTTGGTATCAGAGCACCTGTGAGGAGATTATCCGGATAGAGCCGTGGGCACATAATAAAGCCTTCCACTGTAAGAGAGCCAACCATCCTTTGATCTGGAGAGAGCTAGATCCACATGTTGGAGAGGAGTCGCGACCTGCTACTTGCATATTGAGAGTGTGGAGTGTAAATCTGTGAGGAGATATTTTTTGTTAGAAGAATCTTTCTTTTGTAATAGAGCCTGTTGTTAAAAAGAGAGTGAGAGCCCCAGCTTTGGTCGTTGGAAAGAGGTGACCTTTGTAGAAAAATTGTTGTCTGCAGTTTTAATTTGGGTGATAGCCAAATTCTTTAAAGAGACAACTGTGTTGAATATTCAGTGTTTGTGCTTCTATTGAGCGTCGGGGATATGGTGTAGCCGTGCAAAACATTCAAGTTGTTGTTCGTGCAAATTGCCTTGTGGAGTTGCAAATCGTTGCAGGTCGCCATCTAAGACTGACTACTGCGTGTGAAGGTAGTCGATTTGCTGGCGTCTTAATATATTGATTCCATTGTTCCTGTAGTAGAGCACGAAGTTTTGAAGCCACCGTTCTATTTTTGTTGGAGAGATCATGTGGATCGTCTGCGTGGACGATCACGTGAAGAATTCGTGGGGACTGTGTTTTTTCCCTAGCATCTGAAGCAACTTGGTATTTCGAGCAGCCTACCAGAGGCGCGGCCAAAACTACAACGGTGGAGGTGTGTTGGAGGAGATAGCGAGAAGGATGAGATCAGACCCGAAGTGAAGGTTGTGTGGAGGATAATCCTATGTAGAGGTGTGTTGTTGAATTTTGTTGCCACTCGAATGAAATCGTTGCAAAGGGGGGCCGTTGTCTGCTGGAACTGCGTGTGGTTGAAGGAACCACATGCTTGAGTTATTTTGTGCATTAGTTTAAAGTGGGGAGGTGCTGTCACATAAGGGTAGTAGCAACCGCTTAACAAGGAGTTGCGATTGGAGCAGAGTGCTATTGCCAGAAGAGAGAAGTCGCTACCCAGGACTGCACGTGTCACACGACATACTGTTTTTGTTGTCCAACAATTTGCTGTGGAAAGTGGGTAGAGAAGAATCGCCAAAGAAAGGTGTTGTTGCCTATTTTTTTCAGAATGCAGAATGCGGAACTTGACCCGATTAATGAAGAATTTGATGAAATATATGAAATAGTGATGCCAAATTTTCCATTCTTTTCAGGTATAAATTATGAACCTTGGGCAACTAAAATGAAAAAATTACTATGGTTAGTAGATTTATTGCATTATGATCATGAAGGTCGTATCAATTTCTATGATAACAGAAGAGGTGTAATAGCATTACAACTTATTATATCAACACTAGATGAAAACATCTTGTCTAGTATTTTGCGTGAATTTGGTGAAGTATACAATGCAAAAATATTTTGGGATATTCTTGAAATGAAGTACAGTATGAAGTGGAGTGAGAAAGCTGAAGTTGATGAAGATATTGTTGTTGAAAATGATGATTGTGTTGAAAGCTTTGTAACTGAAATAGAGACTGAAAATGGTAGCATTGAAACTGCAATGATGTAATGTCCCCCACCTCTTGATGAAGAGGTTTGGAGAGACTCATTGAGTCAATAGTATAGCTATCCCCACTAGACTATAATCTCATATAGCATGGGGACAAATTCAACCAGGAGTTATTGCCTAAGCACAACATTATATTACTGAGTTTACTTTGTGTGGAAAAAGGTAACTCAACGAAAGAAAAGAACATGTGGAGGAAAGCTAGGAGTTAACCCTAGGGGTTAACTAACTCAACAAAAGAATAGACTGGGGGTATAAAAAAAAGGAAGGGCACACTTCTAAGGCATTTTGGATTATTATCATATTTTGCATTTGGGCTCTTGAGCAAAAGCAGTTTTGAGGGTTTTGTGACTAAAATCCTAGAGATCAACTCGGTGGTGAAATATTCCACCTTCCTTGATCCAAGCTTGGTTTCGGAGATGAAAAAATCCTCCCACACCATTCTACAATGTTACAAAGGTCAGATCTATTGGCAGAAGAGTACTAGTGCGCAGCCTAAGGGGGTTTCCAACAGGAGGGCACACCACCTTGTGGAGATCAGTTCGATCTGAAGTAAGGAGGAGGCTTTTGGGAAAAGGAACACCTGGGTTTCCTTCGTATGGTACTAGGCATCACTTCTAGTCTATTCAGGAGGAGGTTTTCCCAGCAAATTATTTCCTAGAGATTGGCACGAGTTGGGGAAGAGAGGGGCGCACTGCATAAGGAGGTTCTTATCATTTGAGGGCTCAGATATTCATAGTTCATCTTGAGAATTCACCAGTGGGATTGCATTGCCCCGATCTATCATCTTAGTGAGTTTTGTAGCAGTTGGAGGCCTCTAGAGGTGAGGCCTAAATATTGGAGCTTCAATCAGCTAGGGGGCGCAAACCAATTGAGGGTTTGCTCATTTGAAGGGCCAGAACTCTACCATTTAGTCTGAGACGTTGCCAGGAGGGTTCTAGTGGCCCGATCTACATTCCGGAAGATTTTTGAGCCATTTGGAGCAGAGGAAGAGGGCCGAAATCTAGGGTGTCTACAGCCACCAGGACAGTGCGCAACTCAGTCAGTTTGAGGGTTTGGCACTGCATTGGGCCAGGGTTCCATCTTATCAGTCTTCTCTTGCAACTATTAGCCTTTGGAGGCTTGTATCTTCTCTTCAGAGTGCCTTGGGAAGGCTATTTAGTATTATCATCAAGATTGATTATTATTGTAGGAGCTATCATCCCATTTTGGATATTGTTGTGGTTTTCTTCTAGATCTGCAGATCTTTGGTTACATGATCTATCTACTATCTAAATAAAGGTCAGATATGACATTATTGTCTCTATATTGGTGTTCCGTATTGTATCTTGTCTTTGTTTATGGTACATGCTTCAGATCTATCACTTCATTGCTATAATCTTCATAATATAAACCCTAATGCGAAACTCTATGAGTAAACTTGCAAACATATAACCAAACAACAAACAAATAGTGAACAGTTATTGTTTCCAACAAAGCTTTTTGCTTGGGAACATTACAATGGTATCAGAGTGTTTATCCTCCCAGTCAGTGGGGATTAGTGCATGTAGAAGTTCAGTGGTATTTACATGGGAAGACGCAGAAAGCAGACAGGTGAAACAGAGGCAAAGATAGAGGGTTTAGGTGAGGATAGTGAGCCACATATCCTAGCATGTTTTGCAAAGGATTTACAACACTCCATTATTTAGACACAAAGTGCACTTGAACATCCTCTACAGGAAAATAAGGAAACTATGCACAAGGGACAAGTTGAAATGAGAGAGACCTTGGAGAAGATAAATGCCAGTCAGATGGATATTGTGCAACTCCTACTACAAATAACCCATGCAGGGAAGGGACCAGAAATTTATGCAAACAAGGAAGCTAGTGGGTCTCATGGGGGTACTAGACCTCATCAGTAGCATAGCCCTCACTACCACACTGAGGGACAGAGTTATGGAGGAGGAGTTCCTCAAGGGCCAACACACAGTAGGACCACCCCTAGACCCTACCTACCCACATTCTTGGATAACCAGCCACAACACAACTATGATGATGAAATTGAGGACAATTTTGAGAAGTATGCTAGAGAATATCACACATTGAGTGCATGATTCCAGAGGCAAGTCACACTGGATCAGTATTGTGGGATCAAGTTCAGGGGTAAGCCTAAAAAGTATCAAAGGCCTAACTATGAATTGGAGCGCAGGGCAGGCAAGATGGAAATCCCATACTTTGATGGATCTTCCAAGGTGACTACACAAGCATGGGTGCAGAAACTTGATACCTACCTACAACTTAACCCCATGAGAGAGATGGATGCCATTAAGTTTGACACCATGTACTTGGAGGGCAAATTTCATGATTGGTGGTACCATGGGTTAACTACATTGGGTCATGTTATCCCCTATCCTAGGGATAACTAAGGAGATTATGTCTCGAGGCCCACAGGTCCTAGACATGGAGTACCGAGAGCCATATTGACTTGAGCTTGGCCCTGGAGGAGCCATCCTTTCTTCTTCAGCGCCTCCATTCTGTCAGCAGCAGCAACATCCATCCCATCGACCTGGTTCTGAAGTAACAGTGGATCTTGCTCCATGAGGTAATGAGTTCGGGTATCATGATATGTGTCACTCTGATTCTCAAAGCATTTGAATATGTGCATCTAATTCTCTTTTGCTTCATGACGTTTGCTTGGACATTATGCCTTTTAACTTGTCCATACCTGGAGGGATGACATAATTCCCTAGCAAGTTGGTTCCCTTAGGAGTGCGTTTCCACTTGGTGCGTTTATGAAAGGCCATCGTCCATTCCTTTCATACTCATCACTTTTCATCATCTTCCCTCTCGTTTATCCCCTACATTGGTTCAGGCATTGGGTTTGCCAAGCTAGTAAGGGTTGTATCTTGCCTTGTGGGAAGAAGGGGCTAAAGGCCCAGAGGGTAAAAGTAGATGGAAAAAGTTAAAAGCCAAAGATCAAACCTTGAGATGCTTCGCCCAGGGATCCCTGAGAAAGCAATAAAAGGCTTCTCAGCAAGAAAAAAGGGGGGACCCATAAAATAAAATAAAAACTCAAGACCTAGTTGGTGGATAGGGGGTCTCATCACGAGCTAGCCTATTAGGTCCATGGACATGTAGCGGTACGACACTACTATTCATCTGGTCACCACGCCGGGTGTGACAAACAACCTATTTGACAACTATAAGAATATCCAGTATA
This sequence comes from Picea engelmannii, assembly GCA_009831015.1. Lineage (NCBI taxonomy): Eukaryota > Viridiplantae > Streptophyta > Pinopsida > Pinales > Pinaceae > Picea > Picea engelmannii. The sequence continues at coordinate 11,716 of ML861324.1, read as the reverse complement.
AATAGGATAATACACAATAATCCATTAAGGATGGTAAATATAATTGAATGATAGATGATATGTATACAATGAGAATGAGGGCTCGCTTATATACCCACACAGGGGTGCCCTTACTAACAGTCATGTCCT
>ML861323.1:0-21313 GCA_009831015.1 Picea engelmannii | reverse complement strand
TATATATAATAAGATTCTCTACGGATGTAGTAAAACCATGCGAACAAAGGTCAAGATAATGGGAAAAGGAAAAAGGAATATTATGATCAAAGCCTTATAATTGGGTAAATAAATATTTTTTCCTTAAATATATAAGGCATGTACCTAATGTGTTTTCCAAAATGTTAATTTATTGTCAACCATGATCTTAAAAAAAAGAACGATGAGCACATTTCAAAAAGTTAAAAATGATACTAAGTGGCTTATAATTAGTTAAAAAAAATTATTTATTTTTTTCAATTCCAATTTCAAAGTTTTTCAAAATTTTTAATTAGGGAAAGCTGTGTATTTTATTTTTTCTCGTATAATAAATTTATAATTAAAGATTGATATCGTATACACATGTACATAATTTTATAGTTATCCACATAAAATTTATTAGGTAGATTTGTCACAAGCTCTAGACTTTTCAATATAGGGCTTAATACCATTATAACAATATTGTTAGGGACCTAACCTCCCAAAGCCCTCACGTAGGTAGAATAATATAATTGCATGTAATAAAGGCCAATATTAATAAGGCCTAGAAATAAGGAAGAATAAGTTAAATTTAAGAAGACCTAATAGAAGCTTCCGCTTCTAGAAGGATCTTCCTCTAGATTGTTCTTTTTGATAGATATATTTAGTATAAATAGGAGTAGAGGGTATGAGAAATCTTGTCTTGGATATTATTGTAATAGATCTCTTCTCTGGTGGAGGTTGCCTCCTCGAAGAGGCAAGTGAACATTGCTATCATTAATCAAAGTGCTCTTTCTGGTGTTATTTTGGTAATTATTCTGGTATTTTTCTGGTTATATCATTGTTTCTTTTCCATTTCTAGCTAAAATATTTTTTTTCTGTGTATTATTTTATATCTAGAATACTACAAGTGGTATCAGAGCACCTTCACCTTCCTCGATATAGAATTGTGGGTTAAATTTTTTCAGGATAGAGACGTATTCTGACATCTTAAATCTACATAGATCTGTCATTATGCACATAAACCTGTGGTCGGGGAGTCATACATGCATGAAATGCAAGTGGTACTTAAGTGCACATCTGTTGGCCACCCTTGTAACCCCTATTGGTACCCCTTAGAGTGGTAGTGCATCAGAAAAAACCTATATATGGATCGACCTAGATCTCCTGAAGCCCTCCATAGATAAAATGATTAGTCCCCTGACTACTATAGTGCTATTGAGAACATCACTCGGGAATATACTCTCTAGTACCTGGTTAGTCGGGTAGTATGGCTAAGGGCATGGTCTAGCCTCCTTAGTTGGTGACCTAATATATTAGGCCAATTACTACTATTGGACCCCAAACGTATATCAGAGAGATATAGCGAAGGGAAAACCCTTGTCTGTATAAACCCTGAATATCCCACCCCTGGGGATGAAAAAAAAACAAACATAAAATACAAGATCTATTGCCGCACAACTGTGCCTTCTCCATTCTAGTTGCAAAATTACTACACATTTCTTCATGTTAAGAATTTGGGCATTTTGTCACTGTAATATTATTCAGGTCAGACTATAACTCCGCAGGAGTATAGTGGTCCCATCAAAACACTTATTTAGGACTTATCCCACTGGGCTTCTCTCTTCACCCAAATTCTAGTGATACCTATCATTTTTAACACAATTTTTTTTGACACCCTTATTTGGCTCCTATCCCTTTCAATCCCCCTTTTCCCCCTGATCACAGTGGTAACTATCATTTGAAACCCTTCTTATTTGTGGTCCCACCCACCCCTCTAGACCCCTTTTGTTTCCCCTATACCATTTTCCTGCACATTTTTCCAAATGACTACCACACGATTCCAAGAACTCAATGCCTTGATTGTTGACACCCACCAGAACCAGGAAGAAATCAAGACTATCAATGCCAACCTTAGCACAATCAATTCGGATATTGAGATCCTCAAGGAAAAATTTTCACAGATCAAATATCTCAAATAACTCAAAGAACATTGTTGGATTTTATGGGCTGACCCATGTTCTAACTACATGATTACCAACTTCCCTTTGACTATTGGCCCTTCTAGATACCATAAGGCAACATAGTGCACCAAGTGCACTATGTAGTCTCACCTAATATGGATTCAATGGGTGGACACAGGAATCATGTGTCTGCAACCATGGGATGGGATGTTCTTCTCTCACAGGGGCACTAGATCTACTCAACTATTAGCCCTCGAATACCCATTTATTATACTACCCTAGTTGGATCTTATACTTGACCAGTGACTCAACTATTCCAACAAAAGTTCATTAACCATTCTATCAACATATATCAAATGACATATATTCATTTTATACATCATAAGATTCATATCTGGATACTAAACTATGACATTCATCCATTTAGAGTTGTTTTATGGATTTCATCAGTTCATCCTTAGTGTGCAGTATTATTCCATTTAACATTTTAACATGTTCATAATAAACTCATTAAAGAAAATATGATCATAAGCATTGAAAACATTCACACATAACTCAAATATATCATGGTTCAGCCCCTCCTAGGGATACATCCACAAATATCAGTCACTTCATCTCTTTATTAATATTCATGCAAAATCTAGTGTCACCCACTATACAATTCCTCCTACATTACAGTCGATGTCCACTGATCGAGATAGTATTCACAAAAGGTTAGACTATCAACCAACCTACAACTGAACTAACTCTTTCCATAGTCCTAATACATTCTACTTATACCAAAAATGGGACAAAGCCCTTACAAAACCACAACCCTAAGAGGATTAGGTTTGTCCACTTTTCAACTGCTCTGCAATAGTTTGCCCACTTTGTAAATACTTTTCCTTGCTGTTGGTTTTCCTCTGTTTTCGTCGCTTCTTTTCCTCTATTCCCGACCCGCTCCCCATTTTCTAGAGCTACATTGATTCCTTCAAAATTTCCTTGATTTTCTCCCAAAATTGGCATGTGTCAATAGACCCCCGACACTAACATTGTGACTCGTCCTGAGTCACTCACCGGCTCCTTCATCTCTTACTGCCTATGTCGGTGCTTCATACATCTCTGCTGCTTGTTGGCATTGATCATGAGCCTGATTTCTCTTTTCTGCCATGGCCTCTACCATATCTACAGTGACTGGAGGTTTCAATATTTCTCCCCCTTCCAAGCCTATCTGCTCCACTTTTGATTTTTCTGCGTCCCTCTCCATGACCAAATGCTCAACCTTTTACTACAGAAGTTCCAACTAAGCCTACCTTGCAATATTCTCTTCCTACACTTCCTTTTCTTCTTCCTACAAACTCTTCATTTCTGCAGTTGTCTTAATTTTTTCAGGAAGTGACATTGTATTCTGTCTCTGTTTCAATTCTTCCATTGCTACGTGGACCCTATCTTCTTTTCCTTGCAACTCTTGCAAGATTCCATATTCTTGTACTTGTGTCCATAGTTGGCCACTTTTAACTAATAGCTCTGTCATCTTATGTATATCTTGCACTATATTCTTTGTTGATTTTGTTGCGTATTGATATCACTGCACTCTTACTTCTAGAGGAGTAGTGGGTACTGTGTGCTCCTCCAGATCCTTTATTTGGCTCTGAAAATACTCCAAATCCTAAGCTATATTCTTCATCTTTTCTTCTGGTTATATTTAGTCTAACTGTGCATTGTCTAGGATGGTTTGAAACACTGCGCCAATGTGTTTCTCCATATCTTTTATCTTCTGTTGTGCTAAATTATTCTCCTTCCCTTAATGTCTAATTGATTCCTTCAGTATTATGTTCTCCTCCTACGCTATATGTAAATTTTCCGCATCCGACCCTGCTCTATACTGGATTTCTTGTGTGACATTGATCTGCAATTTGTACAGTGCCTTCATCAGGATCTTGAGAAACACCAAGTCCAATGTCTCTATCTCCTTTAGAGGTTTTTTTGCCACCTCCTCATTAATGTACATCATATTCAATGTTATCATCAAATTTGCGCTCCTCTGTGCTATGATATGTATTGTTTCCCCTGCTGGGCTTCCTTCCATATTTTTTCCTGGTGTGTCTTTCTGTCGCTTCTCTACCCTGATCTTTATTTGTTCCAGCACATTTTTTACCTCCTACACCTAATCGATAATTGAATACCTATGCTTCTCTGCATTCTCCCAAGTCTCTGATAGAATATCTTCAATGATTGTTGCTACTAGTTTGACATCATCTGCTGTCAGTGATGTGTGAGGTGATGTCCTATGGTCCTTCGTCTTCTACCTTGAGCCACTTTCTTTCTCCCATGTTCTCAGATGTCCGTGGCATGTTTGTATCTACCCCTTTTTCCTATTGAACTTATTCTTCCATAGGTATATCCTATGTTTTTGTTCTCCTAGTGCCTGTCCCGTGCGTGGTGGATCCTATGTGGAATGACCCCGTGGTTTATTCTATGTCCTATGTTTCATTTGAGTTGGGTTTCTCCCCCCCTCTTGACCTTGTGTTGTATTCTTCTTTTTACTCTTGCCATTTCTTCCTATCTGTTGCACAGGGCCTATTATGTCCTGTGTCTGAGTCTATATTGTTTTCCCTCTCCTTGGACTTGCTGGCACCCTCCATTCATCACGCCAATCCTTGACCTACATTTGGATATTCAGCATTGTCACGCAGTAGCTCAGTAGTAATAATTCCTTCGCATGATCCCTCTTCCCCTACAACCACATACTGCGGCGCGTTTCCTGAAAGTTAGCAATCTATCCAAACTCTTAGACTATCTCAAGGGAAATCCTCCATGTTTCGTCTAGGTGGTCCTAAATCTATGAAAGATACAGTGTGTATGTGTCATTGTTCACCTTCTTCTTCTTTGGGTCTATTGTGCTCCTTAGTGAAGTGTACCGAGTTGTGCCACACTTTTCTATTCTCTGAAGAAACATAGTATACATTGGTTCTTTCCAACCTACTAGTGCAATGAGGATGATTAACCATGAGTAGTGGAGATCAAATCCCCAATCCTATGTATCGTTATAGTCTTTCAGGAAGGAATTGAGAAAAAAAGGGTCCCAACTCATTGAGCTCCCCTTCGCACACTGCACTGTAGCCACTACCACCCCTGTTGGTACTTCTTCCTTCCTACATTTGTGCACTAGATTACATGCTAACAACCTTGTGGTGATTATTTTCGTTGGATCATTTATGTTGTTGATCTTGATCCCCCTATTCCCTCTATATGTGACTTATTTCACCTTAATTTCATATGAAATGGCCTTTTCCTTAGTCATATACTCCAAGTATTGTTCTAGCTTCTCCCCATCTGTGGGTATCCCATTAATTGCAGGTATTAAGTCCACATTAATAGGAACTGGACTATATATCCATAACAAACATCCATGCACCCTTTCTATGAGTTGTTTCACACATCCATTGATGTATTTACCGCGTCTAAAGTGTGGCATATCTAGTAAGTTCATGATCCCTATGTTGTAGAGCTCCAAGATCCACTATGTAGGTTCCAACAACGGTGCACGCAATTGGCCCTCTCCTTTACATTCCATCTATTTTTTTTGCGCCAAATCTGGGAATTTGATGGTATATTCTACGTTGTGGTCTGATTACTTCATAGTGTTTACTCCTCCTATAATTTCATTGTCTTCTTTCACTTCCTCTGGAATTTTTGTCATTACTATTGTCAATTATGCCTATGTGTGCGGTATCCATTGCATACTACTTTCAGCCCAAGATTTCTTTTTCCTTCGCAGGGACAATGCCTCGACCTTCGGTATGCCCTCTTGCTTTGTTTATTTTTCTTCTTCTGGCTCTAGGCCTTGCTGTGCTAAACCCATGGCCCATTCTTCATGCTGTGGCCATTTTCTTCTCGACGTGTCAGACTCTATCCTTTCGTATCTTCCTCAGGTTTCCCGACCTCCTGCGATAGGATTTATTCCTCCTCCACCTATGTGCTATGTGGCTCATGCTCTGGCATATGGATTTCATCCATGTCAACTATTGTTGGCATGCCCCATGTCCTTGGTTGCATCGCCCGAGTGCTACTTCTCATTTTTTGATCGGCCCTACTCGACGCTCCAACTCATGGTGGTGACATATTACTAAAATTTGGACTGCTCTGCTACAAATCTCAACCTACTATCAATAATTCTCACTCTCTCTTGCTTAGGGTTCTCTCTTCGTTCTCCTCCTTAGATAAAAACAAAAATGAATGCATGTTTCCCCTTTTTTTGACTTTATAGCGGGACGACATACTGACAGTTGTTCCACACTAACAATTTTCACTTTTTCACTTCTTCCTGCATGCTACACTTTTGTACCTGTCAACTACTTTCTAGTGCATTGTGTCTTCAATGCTAGTTTTTCTGCAGTGCACTATTAATTCTAACAATTTTATTACATCAAAACCTTCTAGTATTCTTCTATCTTTATGTCTTTTTGTTACATTTCTTCTTTTTATGAATTTTTATCTTTTTATTCTAACATCTAATATATACAATATGTACAATCATGCATCCTTTTTCTTTTTTTACCTCAGGTTGTTAGAGAGACTGTCTTGATATAGATTCAGTCAACTACCATTCACCAGTCCTCTTAGACTCTTCCCTGTAAGATCTTCTAGTTGTACAACATCTCCAGTTGTGATGACCTCTACCTAATAAGGCCCTAACTATGGAAGAAGACAAAATTCTAGCAGGATTTCACCAGGAAGTACAGAAAGAGAAGGAAAAATCTAGTCACCACGTTCTTAAAGAGAAACTGCACTATAGTTTCTATGCTGCAATGCTTCACTAGGGTTTCTTTTGTCCATATAGTTAAGTATTATGTCGTAGTAATGATGTATCTGGATCCTAACCTACTCGTTGGTGGGTTAATGGGTCCGATGAAATCCATATCCCATTTATCAAATACCTGTAAATTTACTTGGGGCATAAGTTTCATTTCATCCTTTCTGGATGTTTTTCCCACCCTCTGACAGACATCATAGGTCTGACAATATTCCTTTGTTTCCTTATGTACTGTAGGCTACCATAATCCTATGCGCAACACCTTTTGTGATGTGGGATTTCCCACATAGTGCCCTCCATCTATACCTTCATGTGCTTCTGCTAACACCATGGAGCGTTCATGCTCCATCACACATCTTCTTAGAATTCCATCTGCACCTAACTTGTATAAATGACCTGCAATCAGCTGATAGTCTGCAGCGTGCACTACCAACATTTTTTTTTTCTGTGCAACAGTAAATTCCTTGGGAGCCATTCCCGTGCTCAAAGATCCAACAATTTTAGAGAAATAATAATGAGAAACTTGAACATAAAATAAGTTAGCATAAGGAAACTTTTCCTCCAAGTTCTTTGTCTCCTCTCCATTAGTAATTATTGACAGATGAGCTGGTCCTACATTCGACTTCCCTAGTTTTACTATGATTTCAAAATCGTATTCCTGAAACAATAATAACCATGTACATATCCTCCCCCCAACACTGGCTTGTTAACTAGGTACTTCAAAGTGGAATGATATATAAACATTTTAAAATGTTGACCCAATAGATAATGTTTGAACTTATGTAGGGAATATACCATAGCCATACCTTCCCTTTACGTAGTATTATAGTTCTTCTCAAACTCAGACAATTTTATACTAGCAAAAGATATTGGGTGATCAATGTCTCCTTCACTTGGTTTTTCCAAAACTGCTCCAAGTGCAATGGATGAAGCATCCACATGCACATGAAATTATTTTGTCCAATATGGAAAGCTCAAAATTGGTGTTGTCACCATATTCTCTTTCAGTATGTCCAAGCTTTCTTGGCATTCATCATTCCACTAAAACTTGATGTCTTTCTTCAGTAACTTCTCCATGGGCACAATAATCTTTGCATATCCATTTATGAATTTCCTGTAGTACCCTGTGTGGCCCAATGCTTCTCTCAACTGGCACACTGACTTTGGTGGTGGTAAATTGACAATAACAACAACATTCACAGGGTCTACTATCAAGCCCTGTTTGCATACAATGTTCCCAAGTAGGATGCCAAATGGTGTGTTGAATATACATTTCTTCATGTTCAATGAGATCTGACATTTCCTACATCTTTATAACATTAACTTCATAATTTATACATGGTCCTTCAATAAACTGAATATTGTTCAATCATCCAGATAAACCTCTAAACATTTATGTATAAAATCCTTGAATGAAAGTACTACTTCTCTATAAAATATTTTTGGTTCATTATTTAAACCAAATGGAATTATTGTGTACTGATATGACCCCCACTCTGTTGCAAATGTAGTTTTCTACCTATCCTCTAGAGAAATTCTGATATGATGGTAACCTGAAAATCCATTTGTGAAAGAGTACACTTCCTGTCCTCCCACATTCTCTAAAACCTCATCTGTAAATGGAGTAGAAAAAGGAGCATGCATGCATGCACCATTTAACTTCCTGAGATCCACAGATATCCTAATCCCTCCAGTATTGTTTTCCTAGACCACCATTGGACTAATCAACTCTGATTCTTCCACAAGATCTATGATTCTTGATTCTAGCATTCTATCAATTTATTCCTTTACCTTCTGCTTATAGATGGGGTTTAATCTGTATGGTATTTTTCTAACTGGTCTTGCCTCTGGTCTAAGGGGTATTTTCATTTCCCCAAATTTTCCTTCTACCCCTTTCATCTATGAAAATGTGGCTGGGAATAAGTCACTATACTTATGCAGTAATTCAGTTATCTTTTCCATTATCTCACTTTCCTAGTAATCTCCAATGTTGGCTATCTTGGGCTTCTCTTCAATCCCAATATTGACCTTTTTAATCTTCATAGGTGCAATAAATTATTATGATTGTAACAGGGGTCCTTAAAAACATCTTTCTCCTTCCCCTTCTAATATATGTATGTCACGTGGGTTTTCCTCTACTTATTCATCCTCTGTGACCTGATAACAATACACTAATTGTTGAAGTGTTTCTTCTCTTTAATCTTTGTCTACTGTCAATGTATATACCCCATACTCTTCAAATATATTCTCTTTGATCCTATGAAAAGATAGATCCACCCTTGGATTCTCACTTTCAAATTAAAAGTTCTAATAAAGTTTTGTTGCACTGCGCCCCAACTTACAGTTTCTCTGTGCAGTTCCTGTTCCTTGTACCAATTACTAGGTATTCCTTCTAATGTATGAATAAAGTAATGTGTCCATTCCCTTGGTGATACTAATATCTAGTTAGTGAAAAAATCACTTATGTGTTGTCTTGGGTTCCCTCTTCCATCATACTTCTATAAGAGTCTATCATGTTGGCTCCTACCAAATCTTATGTGCATCAGTCACTTACATTGATACCGGTCCTAAATTACCTTCTTATGTGCACCCCACCATCATGCAGGTGTGTCCCTTAGTGCTATGTACAACACTAATAATCTCTGACTATACAAAACCTCTGATTCGAACTCTTTCAAGAAGTTTTATAAATTGTCCTCTTTAGTAAATGTGTAAAATTTTCTTACTTTTGTCCCAACCCATCTTACTGCGCGTGTAACTCTGGCGCACCTCCTAGTTAAGACTTCATGCAGTCTTTGCAGTGAGTTTTCTACTCCGGTATCTGAATCTGACATGTGGGAATTAGTAGTCCTCCAACTGAGTACTCCATCTGCAGTTGGATTCACATAGCATTCTTCTTGCGTAGTAGTCCTATACAACTAGTTCACATCATCCTCTAGAACACCTCCATGCATAGGTTCTACATATCTTTCACAATCTAAGGGATCTAAAGGTGCTACTACCCTAAAGTTCCAAGCTTCAAATATCATCTTTCTAGTCTACAAATTAATTATGGCCTGATTTTCAAAGGCCCAATCAATTCCCAATAGTGTTGGAAATGGTATAGACTCATCCACCATATCCATCACTTCAAAGTTTGTTGTGGTGCACACACCATCTAGATCCACTATTGTATTCTTCAATATAGCTATGGGAATCACTCTCTGTTGGTTTTATAGCTTCAATTGGATATTGGAATACCCTAGTGTAGGTTCTCCCATTGCTTCCCAAGTCTTCTTTGGAAAAATGTTGACATCTGATCCTAAGTCTAGGTTAACATTTCCGATGTTAAAGTCTCATATATTTGCATTCAATATGAACTTTCTACTAGTTATTTTTTTTCTATGGACTTGATTGATCTTATTTGGTTATATTCATACTCCTTCCTCTATGCTATGTTTCTCAAGCATACTTTTAAACAAATCCATGGAATTATTATCATTAAGTAATTTAAAGAAAGATTCCAAAAAATCCTTTAATTTACTTTCTCTGTTTTCTTTCATTTGTAAGTATGATCCAAAGACCGAGGCCTATCAAAAATAGGAGTATCATACCTCAGTGCAATATTCGATGTGGAGGCTACATTCTCCTTCAGGAACTCCTTCTTTTCTTCCTTAAAATTTTCCTTCTCCTTCTTTGAATCGAACTGATGTTGTGGTTGAGTGTTATTTTGAATCCAACGCTGAGATTCCTTCCTCTGATCATATGCATATGCTCCTATATTCTCTCCTCCTCTAGTCACTATATTGTTGTTCCTCCATGGTGTTGTTGGGAAAAACACCCTACGGACTAGAAAACTAGGGTTAGACTTGCATGCAGATTTTGACCGAAAAGAAACTACTATTTAACCTACAACCCAAGATTTAAACCCCTCTTTCACAGTAAATGCATGGAAAAGGACCACCAACCTTATTACCAACGTTCGATGTAGATCCTCCATTTCACTTTGATCACTTGCTTGCACTGCTCCTTCCACAAATGACCTGCACTCAAGACAAACAACAACTATGCATGCATGCTACTTCTATACTCAAGGGTTAGAAATCAAGAATAAATTCATCAAATCATAGACAATTCATACATTGGGACGGGAAAAGTATTCTTTTTATTACTGAAAGTGAATCAACTTACAACAAAGCTAAGACCGGCCACCGCTCCTTGAACCTGATCCTGGGCTCCTCTTCTTCTATCCTTCAATTGCTTTGCGTTAAATCTCTTTTAACATGAGGAAAGGCAAAAGGGTTGGGACAATGGATTACGTAAATGGGCAGAGTTTCTTCGCTATCATTTTTTTCCTCCTCCAAATGGTACCCCTACCCCTTCTTTTATAGGCTAGAAGGAGCTAGGGTTTTGGACGAACCCTCAGCCATGCATGGCCGAGAGTTTTAGTTAACTGACACATAGCTTTTTGTTCCGTCGGAAAATTTCCTTTTTTCATGCTTTGTTAGGTACACGCGGGATGTAGTGAGTCAGCCAGCGTGCACACGCGTGCAATAATGGGTTAGGGCACGTGGGCCTTGACACAAGAGGATTTCCAAAGAGTTGTTTAGAAGAGTTTTGGCAAAGAAGGGATATGAGTTGGCCTGATGCCAGGTAATCATGTGTGGTGCAATTTAGGGTTATAATAGATGCCCCCTAATGTGTGAGGGCAGAAGAGCATCTGATGGCCGAAATACATTACCAATCTTTACTAATGTGTCGAACGATTGAGCCCAAGGATCAGGAACCAGGAGGTGTCGTCTGCAAAATAACAAATGTCTCACCGAGGCGGGCATACCCATGCTCAGGATAAAATAGAACCATGTCTACCAATCAAATACACTGTAGATCCATGTCAAATAACTATAAAGAGTAGCCGCGAATAATACACAGCGAAGCTACATCTCTAAATTAGAAAGATATACATATAGAGTATCCATCTTCTAGAAGCTGATTCGGCCTGATGGTTGTACTTCAGAGCTCGAGCAACAACGTCAAAATCTTCTAAAACTCGGGTAGGAGTGTAATATGAGTGTATGACTGCACTACCCAGAGGTCTTCGATGGCTCATTGGTTATGGACTTGATAATCTTAATGATCGGACTGAAGGCTTCAGTGATTTCGAACAAGGACTTGATTGGACGTTCAGGATGGCCGGGTATGCGGACAAGAGACATATTGCAGAGGGGTTGACTCAGGCTTAGTGACAAAATTCCCTTGGACAATAGCACGACAAATGATAAGACTTAGGTAGCATATATGTTAATCATAAGTCTACGAAGCAGGAGGCAACACAAACTCTCCATATGTTTGGAAGAATAACCAAATGGTGGAGGACACAACTCTATATAGCGAGAAACGATTCCTAAGGTCGTACTACATCCCATAGTCTGATGATCAAACAAACAGATGTTCTTTATCCAACGACGACTCATTACGCTACCAATAAAGAAAATACTTTTCCCATCCTCTTTTTGGGGTATATTTGATTTTTTTGTTCTTTTCGATAATTTTGGAAAAAGAATAAAGGAATATTACATTACAATGGAGGAACGAGTACTGCAAACATAAAATCTCAAGGCACAAGGACAAGACTGATGTTCTGGTAAAATGATACTCGGGGAAAATCCTCCGGCGGCCAAAGGTGTTAAGACGCAGAAGCAAACTGTCACAAGGCTGGTGGATAAGGTATACAAATGCGGTTGATAGAACACACAATGGTAACTTCCTTCAATGTAAGTTTAACAAGCCCAGAGAAGGTAAGCTCGGTGGTTTTTCATATTCAGAGAGTCTGAAAAAGCATAAAAGGAGACTCCATTGGGTTACCTTTTTTGACAATAGTCTAGTCGGTTCGAAAAAGGGATAAACTAGCACCGATTAGACGTCAATTCAAAACCATTTTAACAAGTGTGACAAGGACAAGATCACTCGGCTATTTTTTCACTTTTAAGGAGTCTGAAAAAAGATTAACTATGGACTCTGTCAGTAATGTTCTTCTGGACCAATTTAACGAGTGTGAAAGAATAAGGTCACTCGGTGATCTTTTCAATTTTAGGGAGTCTGAAAAGAGCTTAACTATGAACTCCATGGGGGTTTCTTTTTCGTAAATTTAGTCCCTCAGGTCCGAAAAAGGAATAAAATTATACCTGAGAGTACTCTTCTAAAGAATGGGAATTCGATAGAGTATACCTTTGTTCGTACAGTTGACCGTCCAGATCGAAAAAGGGGTAAACTACCGTCGGACAAACGTGACTTCAAATTCTAGTTTAACGAGCGTGAAAGGCCACAAGATTGCTCGGCAATCTTTTCATTTTTAGAGGGTCTGAAAAGGGCTTAAAAGGAGACCCGTTATTTTTTGGGAGTCCTGAGGGTAAGACAAAGAGTGAAAAAGACTCATGCAAATGAGACTCAAACTCATATTCAGGAAAGACTATACGGACTCTCGAGCCTACATTTTTTTTTTTTTTAAATGGCATGGACACCATAATTCAACCAGGACCTACCTAGGGCATCCATATTCTGGTAAGCTCTACAACCAAGTTGCAACACTTCTAGAGAAGATATGACAGTTCCATGTCACAAGTTGATGGGATCGATCCTATAGCAGAAGAAAAATACAACGAGATGCAAAAGTTGGGGTGGTAACCTAACCTATATGCTCAAGTTGATTTTTTTTTTTTTTATATGGACCGTCAATATTTTCTGAAAACTCAAAAAAAATTGTCCCAATACCTGATCAAATCCCTCCCATATAACTCTTGGATCACTCTAAATGGTTTTTAGTATAAAGAAACTGATAAGGGAGGCCAAAAGAGTGACAAAAAGAGGCCAAAAATTCTATAAATAGAAGCTGGCAACTCATTATCACCATTGCTGATTTGGAAATTGACTCTGGAGCCAAAAGACCCCCTTTGCCAAAAATAGTGATTATGGAAGCTACAGTGGATGAAACCAACTTCTGCTTGGACCAAGTAAGTACAAACTCCCTTATCTAGCTATTCAATACTTCAATTTCATTGTTTAGTTTAGCTTTGGGGTGGGCGTCGACCTTAAAAAGGTCAGCCCTAGGTACACGCGGGTTATCTCTGGATAGGTCGCGTGTACACGTGGGCAGACTTTACTCTGCCCGCGTGTACACGTGACTGTCACCTCTACAGCCCACGTGTACCCCCCATTTATGATGAAAAAGAAAACTAAAAGGAAGTACTGGCCCTCCTTTACGTTGTTGTGTTGGCAGGATGTATATCTAGTGGAGGGAAAGGGAGCATGAGGCAATCAGTGAGTCGGTTGCTGCAGATCCGAAAGTCGTGGCCATGTTAATGCAATGCAGTTTACTCAAATTATTTTTATGTCCATTTATGCATGCACAACCAAGGCTACTAAATGCCTTGATTGATTACTGGCACCCTGATGCAGAGGCATTTATGCTAGAGGGGCAATCACTGGTGCCCACTACCGAGGATATTTACTTTCTGACTAGCCTCTCAAGGAGAGCGGAACCAGTCAACTTCCATACTTTTCCTGCGGGGCCGAGAAAGATCTCAGAATTGATAGCTGAGCATTGTGAGGTTGGGACTGATCGTGTGGGCTGCCAAGTACCCATTAGCAAGATTACTAATTTAGTGCTGCAGAGTATCTTGTTACTGATTGGGTGGATTACCGTCTCAGCAGCCGTGCATCAGGCTTCGTGCGCACAGATGAACTATGCCATCTAGTGCATGAATTCACAAATTTTTGACTGGAGTACCACACTGCTCGAGTGCATGAAGAGGCAATTGACAGATTGCCGACAGCGGACACAGAGGAACTTCGGGTTTGGGACCATCTTGTGTTCATTCGTTTTTGAGAGAGTTTTGAGTTTTAGTCCTCGGGTTGTAGTACGAGGACATTAGGCCTCTTTCCCTGTAGTGTGTAGATGGGAAGTATTACTTCCATGACAGGGTGGTGGAAGGACCATTGAGTCCTTCGACGATGGCTTCTTTTCTTAGCTATCACGACAGATTCCTGTTATCGATGACTACCCGTATGCAGGGATAGATTTCTCTAGAGATCCTAAGATACCCATGCCTCCTGGTGAGGAGCAAGGGGAGATGGGTAAGTCTCCACCTTTGTAGTTTTTTTGTTTGCATATGTAATTTTTATGTCTTTTTGTTATATATATCATTTTTTTGTATGCCAGAGTATTTGATGGGTAAACGTTTGTTGCATGCAGATGTGGGACCCGTGTGGCCTACCGATTATGCATGGAATAGGTGTCATCCACGGCCAGAAGCTGCGGCTACCGCCGCTGGGGGAGCAACAGTAGTAGGGAACCTCCCAGCTGGAGAGGCCGAGAAGGTCCTTAGATGAGTTGAGCGGAACTTCATTGTGCTCACTCGCACAGTCTCGATGGCAGAGATAGAGGACCTGCCACCATCCATGCAGCCTCATGTTGTGGGGGCACCTCGGACATGGGTCCGATTGTTTAGGCATTTAGCCCGTGTTGTGGATGATTATAATAGGGCCCATAGGCCCTGAACAAACTTAGACTTTTCATGTGCCATGAGCACCTACTTGTATATATTTTTTGAGGGCAGAAGCCCGGTGACTCATTACTATTCTCATTTTTGACGCGCTTGCGTCCATCTATGTACTCTGGTTATTTTATGATGTGTATATATGGTTTTTATCTTTTTTGTGTCTTATGGATTATGTGTACAAAAATGTATTTACATGTTTATGTCCATGTTCTTTTTATATGTGGGAAAGATGCCAATCTAAAATTTGATTAGCTAGAATATCTGTAATTTGGTTTAATCTCTTAGGAACATGAAAATATGTAATATAATCAAAGTTTCATTCTAAGAGACGTACCCTAAGTAATCGTCGGTGTAAAGTTGGATCATGAACCCAGTATACTCTTTTTAGCTGCGACACAACTAGTTGAGCATCGAGATAGACCCGGAGATGAGAGATACCCAATGACAAGGCGTCACGAAGCAACTCAATAACTGCACTATACTCGGTGACATTATTTGTGGTGTCACCTAATCATATACCTCCGGAAGATAACAACTGACCCTGAGGTGTAAATATTACCCAGGCTATGGAGGCAAGCCTCCACGTGTGTCGACTAGCACCATCTGCATACCCAATGAACACCTCGGACTCACTTGACATCTGCCATATTGACAAAAGATAACATCAATGACACGTCCATAACACTTTAAAAGAAACTTAAAAAGTAATAGTACAAAGACTATACATATGTTACAAAAAGTTACCCACAGTGACCTGTCTATGAGTAATACTTCTTGAGGTAGAGCCCATTTCTAGGCTCCACCAAAGAATTCCCTTCAAAATCAACCAAATGATAAGTGCCCTTTTTTAATACCTCTTTTATAATGAAGGGTCTGAACCACATGGGTTTAAACTTTCATGCCCCCAGGGGGTCCTTGTCTTAGCTGTAGACCAAGACAAGGTCACCTTCAGAGAAAATCCGAGGATGAACGGACCTCTCATATTGACACTTGACCTTATGTTTATGGGTCTCGTTGGTTAGGGCCGCATCACGACGCTACTCATCAAGTTTCTCAAGGTGTACTAACCGTTCTTCAAGCGGAGAAGTGTCCGACAATAACTATACTGCCAATTTTAGAGATGGGATTTGACATTCGATGGGAAAGACTACCTCCAACCCATAAACGAGTTGAAAAGGTGAGAAATCGGTTGCAGTCTTAACAGATGTTCGGTAAGCCCATAATGTCGAGTATAACATCAAATGCCAATTTGACTTGGCTGAGTTGATAGTTTGTTGTAGAATAGTCTTAAGAGTTTTGTTTATAGCTTCCACCTACCCATTGGCTTGGGGGTAGTAAGGTGATGAATGTTCCTACCGTAACCCAAGCTTTGATGTTAATTCAGTCATCATTTGGTTCTGAAAGTGACTGCCATGGTCAGTGACAATATCTCTTGGGACGCCGAACCTTGCTATGATCTGGTTGAATAAGAAGAGAGTTGCAATCTCTCCATCATCTTTAAATGTTGGCATAGCTTCGACCCACTTAGTGAAGTAGTCGACAACTACGATGATATAGTGGTGCCCCCTTGCTGACGGGGGGTTGCATGTAGTGTAATCAATCCCCCATTTAGTGAAGGGACCAATTGTGATGACATGAAACATAGGAGCGGGATGTGCTCTCATCTTCCGAGAGAAGATTTGGCATGGATGGCACTTCTTGACCGATTCGATACAATATTTGATAAGTGTGGGCCAGAAGTAACCTGCTCGTAGAATATTTTGGGTTGTTGCCAACCCAGATAAATGACCGCCACAAGCTCCAGTATGGCAATTGTTGAGCACTATGATGGCCTCCTCATGAGTGAGACATCGACGCAAGATGCATTCTACACCTCTCTGATACAACGTATCATCGAGTATGAGATAATTCTTAGCCTGATGGCGTATTCACCGATGCTCGTCATGAGAAGCAGAGGTGGGGCACTTCAAAGTCTAGAGATAGATAAGTATATCTCCATACCAGGGGTCTGAAGATGCAATCAAAAACATGTCCCTCGAAATAGGTGATTCCTCAGGCACAACGTCACCTGACTCAACCGAAAGTTCTGAAATAAGCTCTGCGAAGACCAATGACTTCATGGACTTTGCTGAAACGAAGTCTACGTCAAATTCTTGGAGGATGACTATCCATCTACTGATTTTTCCACCTATAACTCGTCATGTCAACATGTACTGGAATGGATTCACGACATCAATGACGGTGGTCTTGCGAAATAGAACATAGTGACGGAACTGTTGAACAACATGAACTGTTGCCAACACAAGTTTTTTGATATGAGAATAATTGAGTTCTAGTCCTACGAGGCCTCGACTCAGGTAATAGATCATGTATTCTAAAAACGAATCGTATTCCTGAACTAAAACCATGCCTATGGTTGACTCTGCGGTAGCCAGATATAATAAGAAATCTTTTTTATAGTTAGGTGGTCGTAGCAGAGGTGCGGTTGTGAGGGTGTGTTTTAATGCGTCTAAAGAGCATTGAGCGGCTTCATCCCAGAAAAAAGGAACGTCTTTCTTTAGTAAACGCATAAATCCCTTGGTGATTTCGGCATAGTTGGCAATGAAGCGTCGTAAGAAGTTCTCCTTGCCTTGTAGACTCTGAAGTTGTAAGATTGTGCATTGGGGGGGCAACTGGATTATTGCCTCCACCTTAAGAGGATCAACCATGATCCCTGTTGTTGACACAATGAAACCTAACAAACGTCTTGACATTACGCAGAAGCTGCACTTGTTTGGATTCAAGGGAATCCTGAAGTAGCGACAGCGTTCGAAGATTAGTCTAAGGTGTGTGGGATGATTCGTTCACTTGCGAGAGCATGATGCTAAATCATCTAGATAGGCCTCAACTATATGTTTGAGGTCATGAAAATAAAAAGACATGGCCCGTTGGAATGTGGCTGCAGCATTTTTAAGGCCAAAAGGCATCTTACGATATGCGAATGTACCCCACGGACAAATAAATGTCGTTTTGTGTTGGTCTTCAGGTTTGATTTGGATTTGATTATATCCCAAAAAACCATCCATGAATGAAAAGGATTCACAACCGGCATATTCATCAATGATCTAGTCAATGAATGGTGTTGGAAAATTATCTTTGGGACATGCCTTGTTCAAATCACAGAAATCGGTACATACACGAATCGTGCCTTGTTTTTTATTGACCGGCACAGGGTTTGACACCCATTGAGTCAAATGGATAGGATAAATAAAACCTTCCTTTAGCAACTTCTCAACCTCAATCTTGATGGTTGCTGCTTTCTTAGGATTGACTGGACGAAGTTTTTGTCGAACAAGCTTGGCATCAGGATACGTTGTGATTTCATGTTCAACTATTTTTGGATCGATACCTAGCATTTCCTCATAAGACTAGGCAAAAACGTCACATAATTCTTTGAAAAGATCCTTGTAAATTTGAATCTCTTCGGAGGAGCAATCTGCTCCGACGAAGACATTCTCCATGATGCCAGGGTTTCAGGAGATGTTGATGGGTATAGTTTCAACGATAGTCGCCATATTTCCCTCAACATAAATTTCCTGCGTAGCTAAGAGATTAATAGGACATCACTGATCTCCCATCATGGTAACGGTGAATTCTCCTACTTCAATTCAGCTTAACTCTGGGAGGAAATATGATCTGTGATGAAGATATTCCCAAGGTTTGTCCGGACTAGTCATTGCTATGATTACTGCTTCATCAGAAGACAAGACTAAGTCTAACGAATCGACGTTGGCGAGAGAACCCTGAGCCCAAATAGGCTCTAGAAGTGGATCCAAATCTTGTGCCAGAGTCGGACCATGGTTAGTTGAGACTTGCTGGGCTAAAGAGTACGCTACCTCAGCGGCTGACAAGGGCATGAACATGATGGGGTTCCCTGTCTCATCCATCGTGTCTGATGGGGAAGGAAGAATCCAAGGATCCTCAAAGTAAGTCGTGCGGAACGACGAAACTTGAAAAATCTCAACCTTATGGTGATTAGATATAAATTTGACATCGTCATGAGTAGGTGGGTGTTATCACTGAAATTTCATCCGCACATGGAGACAAGAACTCAGCATCGTCAAACAGTAATGAAGTCATTCATGGCACTGAATTAATTTCACAGCATTCCAAAAAGGTCAAAAACTATACAAAGTAACCAAAAATTGAAGAGCGCTTTACAGAAGTTGGGCGCGCGTGCACATGCGCGGAACAAAAATGTACCATGCACGCATACACACACGATGCGCGGTTGTTAGCGAAAAAACCCGTGCACCTGCTAAACGACGCATTTATTGAATTGGTCGGCCTCCCAACCACTTATGGATCATCTCCCAAGCCGATTTGACCCTCAAATCTGAGTTGAATCTGCATGGTAGGCTGGTCAAAGACCTAATGAAGCCATAAAGAGCCTCTTTTCACACTACAAAGGAGTTACATAATCACCCAATGCAATGCTATAAAATGCCATGAAGAAACCTCATTTTCTCAAGGAATTTCATGTAATGTTATGATGCCTAGATTGTTTTAAGGACTCACTCCTTGACAATAACACATTGGCACAATTTCATTGAGTTATCCACCTCTCCATTGAGTGGATGTGCTTGGGAGTTCTTTCACTATCATTTTCATTTTTCTTGTTGTAAGGAGAGCAAGTTTGTGAGGGCCCAAGAGCCTTCCTTTGGAGGAAGAAGGGACCCATAGTCCCCTTTCTTCATTGTTCTTTGATTTCATCAATAGACCAGCCTAAAAACATTGGTGATATTGGTCTTCTTGTGTTTCTTTTATCTCTATACCCATATGCTTATGATTTTAGTTTGTATTAGTTTAATTCTTGCTTATAGTTTTGTTTTTCTTTCTCTAACTCTTTCCTCTACAACTGTCATGCTCAGCAAGACCCAACTGGGCATGTAAGCACCCCTTATTTGCTCACCAAGGTGACGAAGAGTGTGCAAACATATTGGCGACCATACTGGGGATAAGGTATCAATTCCTCCCTCATTTGGGTTTATGTTGCTTTCCTTTCAGTTTGTTTAACTTGCAGGTGCACAAACCGGCATCTGCCGACCTGCTAACCAGTCAATTCACAGGAGAATTGAGAGATATCCATCCAGATTTTCTTTCTCGGCCGTTTGTCACAAGTGCGCGGGTATTCCACCCCACAGATGCGCATCTTGCGTGCATGCGCTTTCATAACAACCTTTCTCTGCGCGCATGCACTTTCTGTCTCAACTCTGCTCGCACGCCTGCGCTCTGTGTGCCTCTGTCTGCACTAGGGGTCGCGCATTTGATTAAAATTTCACATTATGCCTCCTCCACCATCCTACCACATTGGTTACCCCGACGGTGCCAGCTGTTGGACACAAAATCTCGCTTCGGCGGCTTGGGCTCTATACACCCCCTCACACGAAATGCTACATTCAAGCGACAGATGTTTGGGACCAGCAACCAACAACCAAGATGAATACACTTCGGTCATTGGCCTCCTGGCCGACGCCCAATGTCATCATATTCGCCACCTTAGCGTCTTCCTCGACTCTCAACTAGTCGTTCTCCAGCTCAACAATGTATACCGTGTACGCGATCCGTGCCTCTTTCGCAAATACCTGCAGCTATATATAGGCCTTTTGCCAAACTTCCACTCACCATTCCGGGAGCCCAAGGTGTCCATTTTTCAAACCGTCTTCAGCCACGGGATCAACATCCTGTCACCTACATCACAACAATCCCTAGTGTTTTAGGATAAATCCGTAAGTGCGGACACAAACCGATCTCCCTAGATCCACCTGGATCTAGAACAAAGCAAAACAGAATAGGACGCTTTCCTTAAGTTTTAAATATTGAATTTACTAAGAGGCAAGAATCTGTTGGATCATGTTGTCATTGATGCCAATGGTTTGTCATTGATGCCAATGGTTTGATTACTTGGGAGATTGTTGGATCATATGTCATTGATGTAAATGGTTTGGTTTGATTGATGTCATTGGTTGATGTCAAGTAAT
>WSFP011413050.1:0-24226 GCA_009831015.1 Picea engelmannii | reverse complement strand
GGAAGGCCTTCATATGAACTGGGCAAAGTACCTAGTGAACCAGTTGGAACTCGACTGTAGAGAAGCACATGATCAAGGATATGAATTTCATTTCAGTTGGCTCTTGATCCTTATATCTTTTATTTCCTGGGAGATGCCGAAAGGTGCGACCTTCCCAGACATCAAGCCTTTTGAACCACTGGCCATGAAGTTCAGTACACTGTGGTATTCAAGAGATATGAATAAATAGTGGCAGTCAAATGTTGTTTGTCATACCTACTACAATCAACTGAATATAGCCATACAATCCAAGCCTTGCATGACTCCGAACACTCTACACTGGTTCCACCCTTTGATGAAGTTCAACGTAGATCGACATTTTATTTACATCACAACGCATGCCGATGAACACAAGAAACAAATTCAATCCTATTATAAGTTGATGGAGGAGGACTTGGAGGAGATCACTAAGGACTGGTCGACGAACCTCCTTATTCCAATAGAACCTGCAGAGATATTCGACATAGAAATCCCCAAAACAATGCAGGATACACCCGGACCTAGAAGGACAAAGAAGACCGAAGAGGTCCAAGGATTAGACAATGCATCTGTAAAGACTGCTCCATATCACTAGAGAAAGGAGGTGATGGCAAAGATTTGAATGACAAAGAAGTCAAACAGAAGAAAGGACACAAGGTTGATCCCCTGAAGAAGAGGAAAGGTTTGCCTCCGAAACTTTCCTCCTGGAAGACATCAAAGGCCACCATGACCAAGATGCAGACTGTCCTCACCTCCAATGACTTTGACTTCCTCCTAGCAGCCCTGCAATATGCTTTGCTAGAAATAGCAGAGAAACAAGAAGAAAAGCAAGAGGATATGTATGATTGAATTAAGACTGAACTCCGAGGGGTACAACAAGCCCTACAGTCCAGCCACGTAGTCTCCACTGCACCGGGAGAACTAGAATTGGGAGATGAGCCAGCTCAACTCCACCGCCTAGCCAATACAGTCGAAGCTCACCTTCGACGAGCACAGGAAGAAACAGAGAAAGCCACCCAGGATTTGACACAAGTACAAGGAGTACTCATAGAGAAACACAGTGCTGCAGAATAGGAAAATATTTCTCTTCAAGCAAAGTTTGATGAAGAAAAAGAACAACTACAGAAAGAAAAGGAACAGTTGCTTGCAGAGCAACTTGAAGTAAAATAAGCGGTCAACAGAGAACTTCGCTCTGTGACAGTCTTAGAAATCAAGATAGAAGATCGAGTTACATAGTAGGTGAACCAGCTCGCAGAATCCATCCAGCAGCTACAACAACGCATAGCAGATTTGGAGCTACGCACTGTACTTGAGACCCCACAAGATGTAAGAGACCAAAGAGAAGAAACCGCCTGGAGCACAGTTGAAAGGCTAAAGGCTCTTACGCTAGAATGTAAACAACTCACTGATCGCAGTGCCCAAACCTATGAAAAAATCATGGAGAACCTAGAACTGAAGGCATTGGAGTCACAACTCCAAGAGGCGAAGTATCAAGCCGAAAAGATACAGGCGCAGTTGAAGACCCTATCAGCTGTGGAAAGAATGAAGCAATCTCAAGAGAAGCGGACCACCCAACAATAGATCCACACTGTCCAAAGCAGAGTTATGGAAGTAACTCAGAGGCTCCAACCTGTACAAGATAAGGCCTATCAATTGTTTATAGAGGTAGAACTCCAAGGATCCAAGCTAGAGCAGGTTGTCACTACAGTTGAACATCGTCTTGAAGGACCTATCAATGATGCAGTCATCCAAGAGTTTGTTGAATAGGAGACTGTAGCACAACAACAAGTCTAAGTAGCTCGAGCGAAGCTCGAGGCATTCGAAGTAGAACTAGTCAGACCAGAGTGACTTGGGATGAGCCAGAGGTGAGTGTTGGGGGCCTGTTGGCCCTTGACCAAGTTTCGGGAGATTATTGGTCATGTTTGACCTATTTTGGGAATGCGACAAGCTATCGAAGATGGAGCGCAAGAGGAAGCAGAGATTGCGGGATCTCGACCCCCTTTTGGGTCCTTTTTGGGATTTGGGATTATGTAGCGGGTATGGGATGTCGGCCCATGGGTTTACTCATGTTTAGTCCTATTTTGTAAAGTATAAATAAGTAGCTAGGTGACATAAGTATCCACGCTGATAAGCTAAGTGCTAAGTGCAAGTATGGTTTGTAGATGCTCTGTGCATATTGTGAGAAACTTGTAGAGCTAAGTACAAGTGGTTGTAACAGACTGTGAAAGGCTTTTTGCTAGATCGAGCTTGGGGAAGGAGGATCTGGCGAGGTATGCACAGACCTCCCATCCTATGCAGAGTAGGGTTTTTCTGGCTCTGTGCATGTAGATGACTTATTGAGGCTAAAAAAGAATAAGAGTTGGTGGACGTAGCCGTAGGGTGGGGGTGAACCACGTAAATACTATGTTATTCTTCTCTGTGTGATGTTCTAATGTGTTTATGTCTTTACTTGCTAAGTTATTTGATATAGATAGATAGATATGTTTATGCTTTGTTCTTATGAAGAATCACGATGCTAGATCTGACATAGGTGAATGTGGTTAGTGCTTGAATCTGCTAGATCTGATCCATTTATTTATACTAAGTGTTTAAATACATTAGATCTGGGTGAATGTTGCGATGCTCTGTTTTATCTGCGAAGTATATATTCGTTAAATAACGATGAACTAACGGTGTTGAGTGCTCTATGAAGTATTATAATCATAGATCTATGTCCCAGCTAAGGTTGCAGACACTTGATTCCTGCAACCACCCTTGCCTCTACTGTGGGTGAGACTTCATCTACTTTGCAGGTGTTATCGAAAGGGCATATAGTTAGGTTTTTGTTGGTGTGTTTTTGTAGCGTTGAACCTTGGGTCTGCCCCTATGCTAACAATATTCTAAATGTGCTAAGTTTTTTCTTTTTTCGGGGCATATATTCTGGGGATATTTGTCTGAATCCATGGATCTCCAGATTTGAGTGGTTAAATTTGTATAATCCAAGTGCTCTAGGGGTTTTTTCAGCAAGCTAAATCCATTTATGCATTTATAAATGCAATTTAATCCATTTATGCATTTAGAAATGCAATTTAAACAACATAAAGTTGTGATTTCGTGCAGATTTACGTTTTCAGATTACGACACAGAGGGAAAAAATGTAGAACAATTATACAACGCCTATAAAATGTAAACATTGTATGCCAAAATATTAAAATAAAATGTAACGCTCGTTGCAGATTAACACATGTGGATTAGTTGGGGCTAAGTTTCCACAAGAGCTAAGAATGTCTAAGAGAGGTCCAATGCAAGAATTATTCATGGGTATTATTCCCAATCCACCTCTCTGAATTTTATTAGTGTATAAACCTTCTATTTTATGTTTGAATGTTCCCAAAGCCAATCAATAAGTACAAGTTAGAGTGCTTGTGTTTGAAGTCACGTCACATACTTACTGAGTACAAGAAAGCATGGGGGAAGTGTGAGAGTCAAGAAAATACTTTTGGGGAAGAGTAAGAATCAAGTATGGAAAAGAAGAAAATTCGTAGAGGAAAATGGAGGAGTTTGTGCACACAATTTTGAGGACATCCAGAAAGAGTAGAGTGTTGGATCTTGAGGGAAATCATAGTGGGCATGTGGAGTAGTTTTCTAGAGCTACAAATGCAAGAAGTAGCATTTTTTTATGCATATAGATTGAAATTATATGTGAGACATTACCCTACAATAGTGATCTTCTTGCTATGAACATTTTCTATATAAACTGAGATCCCTGGAGTCTCCAGTGGATAGATTCTAAGCCAACATGTGTTGGAGCCCTAGAGGGAAGTGGGAAGGCCTGAGGGACTACAGTGTGGAGAAGGGGGATCCCATTCATTTGGTTGTGCAGGTTGAGAGGAAAAGAGATGATGGATTGATATAGTTGTAGGAGAATTAGCTTGTTATAGATTTTTTTTGGCTATGATTGGACAATGGAGAGACACCCCTTTCTTGTGGATTTGTAACCCCAACTTCACTTGCTAATGATATTTTGAACAACAAATTTATGACTAAGTAGAACATACTTCCCGTGCAACAAGTTGCACATTTGATTTAAAACATAAATGTGTATCCCTATTACATTGTTTTTAATTATGAGTTTTATTTGTTTTACATACACTTTATTCTTGGGTGAATTTAAAATGTTGTTGAATACATGTTAAAATATCAACACATTGCATTTTTTATTGTAAAATTAATTTACCGTGTGCTTACTCTCAGTTTATAATGTGCTATATAAATATTTATTAGAACTGCATTTATACTTAAAAAAAATTGTCCCACACGTAGATGTTTTTAGCATGCTACATATATTTAATTTAATTGTTATTTTGAAAATGTAAATATTGGGTTTAGTAGTGGGAGACACTACATGCTCATTTTTAGGTTTTTGAAATTCAATTAAAATTAATTTATACATGTTAACCTTGGTTTTATTTTATAATGACGAAGTATCAATTTTTTGTTTTATTTTTATATTATTATTTTTAAATGTTTTGAATTTATAAGAGTTTATTTTATTTCAATAAGATGATATAATTTATACAGGTTAAATATTGGTTTTATTAGTCCCTTTATGGGACTATAGCAATGAGTTTGTTTTTGATGTGACATTGAAGTGACATTAATTTACTTTTTACCATAAATTTGTGTATGCAATGTAATGTTTAATATAGGAAAACAAATATATATTTTTTAATATAATAAAAATAATTTTGTTTCTCATTTCTAATTGGTTGATATAATTGAAGTGTTATTGCTCCCTTCACGTCTTTCAATATGTAGAATTAATTACATAATCAATGAATTTCACCAATCACCACATCTAAATATAAAAAGTTGTACTATATATTTATTATTATGCATTATTATATTGATTCTATTTATATTCTATTTATAAATATTATAATTTCATTCAGCTTATGGTTCATTATACATTTTAAATAACAAATAACCCTCAATTATTATTTTTTGACAAAAAATATTCATTACTTGTGCATTTAGTTATACTAAGTTTCATTGTTCAACATGCATTTCCTAGCTAACATGACAGAAACTGAGTTGTCATGCAACCCTTGTTAAATACTATAGTTTTTATCATATTAATATTAAATATTGTCATATATTTAGCAACATGTATTTCCTAACTAATTTGACAGCACTGAGTTGCCATACAACCCTTGTTTCATAATAAAGGAGTATCAACTATTTTGTTTTATTTTTATATTATTTTTTTTAAACGTTTTAAATTTTTAAATGTTCATTGTATTGTATTTCATTAGGATGATATGGTCATTATTTTGTTTTATTTTTATATTATTTTTTTTAAACGTTTTGAATTTTAAAATGTTCATTGTATTGTATTTCATTAGGATGATATGGTCATGATTTTTATGTTAGATTTTTATTTCTAATGTTAATAATCAACATCATATTTTTTTTAAACGTTTTGACTTTTTAAAAATTCATTTAATTAATATTTTTATATTATTTTTTAAAATGTTTTAATCTTTTAAAAATTCATTTAATTATGTTTTTATATTATTTTTTAAAACGTTAAACTTTTAAAAAAAATCCATTTTATTTTATTAAGACCATATGGTCATGATTTTCTTGGTTAGATTTTTACTTTTAATGTTTTTTATTTTTTTATTTTATTTTTATGTTTTCATAAAGAATAATTATAGAACAAAATTTAAGACTTTATTAAACAATAATTTTCTTCCCCGGAAAAAAATAAATTTTATTTCAAATAGAAAAGAAATTTACATTGTGCATAATGCATCAGAAATCATGCATTTAAGCGTTCAATCTTCCCATCAATTATATATTGAATTCAACTAATTAATGTATTGGTTCCCAAGAACCATATAGCCTTCAGGAAATAATTCACAGCTTATATTTTCCTGCAATGTTAATTTTCTGGTGATCTACAAAGAAATACTGAAGTAAAAAAATTCAAGTACAAATCTGGGCCTACCCTACGACTTAGAAATATAGGATAAAAATGTGCATAAAGAAAGAAACACTCGGCCACAAAAGCCACAAAAAATCCCAACTTGTCATCCATATTACAAAAATGAAGTCTAGGATCCGATAGGATCCATAATGTTTATAAACGGTCTATGAAAGAACTTAGAGACAACCCCATCATTGAATTATTTTATTTTCCACCGTCCTATTAGCACTCTGTAAATTTTGTCTGGCTGATAGACAAACGACAGAGGTAACTATTTCAACCTACTTTAGAGTTGGGCACTAGCCTACTCAACTCAGAGAGAGATATCTCGTGTCACTTGATAATTCTTTGGCAATTGGTGACTAAATTTAGTTTGTTTTGGGGTTTTTTTATAAATTTGAGGGCATGGAAGGGGAGGGACACTTAGGGATATGGAGTTGAAATTATGAAAGTGAATGAAAATAATGACTGGCTGGTAGAACTCTCCAGATGATAAAGGCTAAATGAGGCAATGAATCTGAGTTGTAAATTGTATTTAAGCAGAGTGTAGGAGGAAGGAGAAAACAAATAACTACATCAGAGCATTACTAAAATGAATTCTGAATTATCTAGGAAGAAAATTACACAGTTTAAATTGCTTAAGCCGAGAGCATCATAAGATGAATTCTGGGCCTTTGACTCTCCAATTTAAACAGAAGAAAATGCAAATGGAATTAAAGAACACAGGAAATACATACAATGAAAGGAGACAAAATTCATATCACCAGCATTAGAATATTTTCATAGAGACTTCAAAAGATTGTTCATATGTATTCAATTGCTCCAGAAAATTATAATTGAGTTCAGAAATAACTAAAAGGCGCCCTTGCACTTCTGCTAACATTAATTCATTCAAAACTTCTAGCATTTATACAATTTGATTACAATAGTTGAACTGAAACATTTCAACTTCTAAAACTGAATACAATAATTTCAACTGACAGTCTCAGTATGTGAACTGATTTATAATGATTAAACATAATGTTTCATAAACTAACGACTCACTTCTCTGACTGCTCAGCTTTTGTCTTTGTTATCTATCCCACTTCATTCTTCTGTCAAACTCGCCAATCTGGTGACACTTGGAGGCTATTTATTGGTTCCTAGAAAATTGCATTTTGTCTTGCCTAGTCGCACGATCTCTTTCCACTGTAAGTCAAAAGGGATCTTGTAATCCATCATTTCTTTTATCAAGATCTCCAAGTCAATGCAAGTTGCATAAGTCATAGTTGGTAGCCCACTCTTTACTGTGTTGAACTGATTTAAGATTTCAAAGTTTGTGGTCAAATACTCCACTAGATTTGGTCCTTTCAATTTTTTCTCCAGGCTTTCAAACTTGGAATGATCCATTATGCACTGGGTGAGGAGAGAGTTATATCACTCTTGATCATATAATTTCCCTTTTCCATCCCAAAATGGTGGGATACCTCTAATGAACAATTCTTCAAACAGATCTTTGAATTCATGTATGCTCTGCTCCATCTGCATGGCCTTGGTTTGGACTGATTTAAGCAAGTTGTGCTCGACAATGAATCTCCTGGCCCAAAATATCAATGTGGTTATGTATTTTACCCCAATAGTCCGAAGTTCAGTAGTGGGAATGGAATTCAACAGATTTATGCCATTGTGGGCCCACTTTGAGGGTTTCTTTGCCTGATGAACTCCAGGGAAAAAACTTTGGGTGTCAAAAATATAGGGAGAAGATAAGGTGCCTCTTGGCAGCCATACACCCAAATTACTATAGAGTGCATGAACAACACCCAATATCCTACTTTATGTTTTGAGTTTAGTTGTAAGTAACTTTTCATGTCCTCCAAAACTCTTGACAGGCTGGTGTTGAAGATCAAACTGTAAACTCTGGACATGATCTTGTTTATGAAAATGAGCATTGTTATTATTTTCCATTACGTGGAGATGAATGTTTCTTCAGGGAACTCTCTCTTGTTTCTTTCCAGGAACATTTTCAGGAGGTACATGTAATATCTAAAGTGCCTTAGTGATTGGAAGTTCACTAGTTGTTTGTGTACATTATCAGCTATGAATTTATCAAAACTGATATAGACTGACTAACTGGATTCTGACTAGAAAAAGGTTAACAGGAAACCTAGCATGACCTCAAATACATATTTGTCGTTATCCAAACCTAGAATCTAACTGAGTATGGAATAGGCCCACTGGATTTCGATAACCATGACGCTTACACTTATAGGCAAGGATAGTCTCTCAGAATAATGTTTTGGTTTAACAGTTGTCTACAAAAATAGGGTTTTGACCTCGGGGGGACATTCTCTATAGACTGTAACTAGATTTTATTCTTCAAAGGGTTTAGACGTTGTGGATGGGGACTCTGGTATGTTGAGGGTGCATCAAACGGATGAGAAATCTATTCTACACAGGACCTCCGACCCTAAACTATTTAAAACGACCCTCTCTTCCTGTGAGTATTGTTCAGTGCACCAGCCTACGAATTATGGAAAAGGAAATGCAACCTCGACAACGTAAGGGACTATGGAGGTTTGGATCGCTTTGAGAAAATGTAATTGTCTCCCTACATGATATGATAAATTGGCTCTGGACACAGAGAGGGGTGAGACGGTTATTATGGTGTCAAACACATCAGAGTCCCTATCAATTAGGGCTTCTTCGCTTGACGGGGGATCTTTCTTTGTTACGGAAAAAAAAGACAGGATCCATGGTGATGATGGAAAATACCTATGAATGAGTGGAAGACACTCGAATTTGGTGCATTGTTGAGCTTAGTTTCGACTGGAGAGGTCGCGCCACTTTTATCATTCAAACGATTTGAAAAATCATAAAATAATGATGAGGGTCACCCTCCTTATATACACCTCGCGATATCGAGGATGAGTCAAAACGGTTTGGGGTAGACCGCTTTTCACCCCAATATGCATTAGGTGGCGCCATGTGGTCTTGAGGTGAAACCATAGTATTTTCATCATTCCTCTTTCAAATAATTAAACCTTGCACTAGTTCTCCGCCCGATATGGCTGCTAACCATTGATCTGTGGTGTCGGAAATCTGCGATCCATCGTGTCCCATCAACTTCATGCCTCTGCTATATTTATCCCTTTTCCGCTAGGTGTAGCTCTGTCCTCCAAACTATCATATCTCTACACCAGTTTATCCCCTCGCCAAATCCTGAGACTTGGATCCCATAAAACAATTGTTATGGTGATAAAATAGGCTCCAACTGGGGATGTTATCCTCCCTACGAGGTAGTAAAGAATGGTAGACCAAGTGCTTACTCATTGGGCTATAATTTATTCCTTCGATCTGAATCCACCAATATTTATTCAAAAACTCAAAATTTACCCAACATAGCTCAAGCCCTTCACCTCGGGCTTCAGCTATGCCACTTTTATTTCAATTCCTTCATGCAAAAATAAAAAAATGAAAATTATTATGTACAATGAATGAAAGGGGTTATGATTGTTTAAACGATATAACTTTTGAGGAACCTGCCATTCACAGGCCCTCCTCCAAGGATGTCTTTCTTACTCTCTTGTAGCAGGTAGGCATTACTTCCATGGTATGTTGCAATCTTGAATGGTCCCAACCATAGATGGTATAACTTCTCATGCTTTCCCTTATCTTCATTTCTGGCATCCCATCTTAGTACCAAATCTCCCAGTTTGAAATCATTCACTTTGGTATGCCTTTCAAAATCCTTTTTGATCTTGTCTTGGTGCAGTTGAGCATTGTTGAAGGCATTTTCCCTGCTTTGTTGGGCGTTGATTAGTTCATCCTTTCTTCTTCGAGTGGCATCTGTTTTTGCATCTTGTTCCTGTAACAACCTCATTACTGGAAATCCCAATGTAGTCAGAAAATAGCCTCTATTCCATAAACAATCTGAAAATGCGAGGTGGCGATAGATATCTTTGGGGTGATTCTATCATCCCATAGTGCATGGATGAGATTTTTATGCCAAGACTTTTTGTTATCTTGCAACAATTTCTTGATAATTCTAACTAAGCTTTCATTTGAAGACTCAACCAACCCATTTCCCTGAGGGTAATAAGATGTAGAATGGCCCAGGGTGATATTATAATCACTGAAAAAATTCTCTATTTTCTTGGACTTGAAATACGTTGCATTATATGTTATGATCTTGATTAGGCATCCGAACCTAGACAAAATATTGTCTTCTAGAAAATGGATGATCACAACATCTGTTGCCTGCCTGATGGGAACTACCACAATCCACTTAGTGAAGTAATTTGTTGTTGTTAGCATCCACTTGTGTTGAGATGAAGATTGTGGATGTATTTCCCCTATAAAATCAAGGCCCCACTGTTTGAAAGGTGCCTCAATAGAGATGGGTTTCAAAGGCAGAGGCTACAATTTTATTTTTCGATAAAAAATTTGGCATTCATGACATCTTGAAACCTCTTTATAGACATTAGCAAAAATTCTAGGCCAATAGAACCCAACTCTCAAAATATTATTCATAGTGGTTTTCCAATAATGGTTCCCTCCACAGTCACCCTTATGAAATTCTTTGATGGTATTCTCAACTTCTTCTTCAAACAAACATCTCAACAAAATCCCCCCTGGATCTTTCCAATATAGAGACTGATTTAATATACAAAAAATTGTTTCTTTCAGCTTCAAGAATCTGGCCTTTGTTTTACTCAATTCAGGAGGATCATGCAGATTTCTTAATAAATAAATGATGTCTGCATACCATGGGGAATCAAGAAACTTCTGGGATACCTGAGGATTTTTCTCCTCTTCTGCACTTGTTGACAAGTTAGCCATGAAATTTATTCCTAAAATCTCACAGATGGTTTGTTCCATCATCTTCGCAAGCCCCTGTCCCTTGATCAACTTGATGGGTTTGATCTCAAGGTCATATTCTAACAGAACTTCTATCCATTTACCCCTCTTTCCTTTAGGACCAGGTTGGGTTAATATGTCTTTCATAGAGCTATTGGGCACATAAGCAGTAGTATGGGAATGTAAGATGTAAACTCTGAATTCTTTCAAGTCCTTGACTAGTGCATATGCTTGCTTCTCCATGATATCATATTTCAAAGGGGCATATCTCAATTTCTTGTTGTAATATGCTATGGGCTTCTCAAAATTCTGCTCATCTTTCTGTAGTAAAACACCAACAATTGTGTGCTCTGAGGTAAAGGAAAACAATATGTAGTCCTTTTCAAAATTAGGGTTGGCCAATACTGGAGCCTTGGTCAATGCCACTTTGATGTCTTCAAAGGATTTTCTGGCCTCAGGGGTCCACTTTATTTCATTTCCTTTCTTGAGCATGTTGGTAATATACTTTATGATTTCAGCCAAGTTGGGGATGAACCTTCTCAGAAAATTTAATTTTCCCAAGAAAGATTGTACCTCTTTTTTACTTTTGGGTATGTCAATTTTTAGGATTCCCTCAACTCTGTTGGGATCTACCTTTATTCCCTCTTTTGAAATAATGTTACCCAAAAACTTTCCTTCTTCCATAGCGAAATTTGACTTCTTAGGGTTTAATGAGATTCTGAAATTTCTGCATTTATGAAATGCCCTTCTTAGATGCTTGAGGTGTTCTTAATCTGAAACAGAATACACAGTGATATCATATAGGTAGATAAGAATGAATTTGTTCTTTTCATCAACAAAAGGTATGTCCATATCTATTTGAAATGTTTCCCCTACATTCATGATCCCAAAAGGTATCTTGGCATACATGAATGTTCCCCATGGAGTTGTGAACGATGTATTTTTCTGATCATCAGGGTGCACCATAATATGATTGTATCCAGAGAAGACATCCAACATAGACAATTTCTAAGAGCCCACCACTTTCTACAAAATGTGGTCCATCTTAGGCAGTGGGTAGTTTTCCTTTAGTTATAGTCTGTTCAGATTTTTGAAATCCACACACAACCTGATTTCTCCACTCTTTTTTCTGACTGGCACCAGATTTCCTACCCATTTAGAAAACCTCAGGGATACTATAATATTGAATTCAAATAGATTCTTTACCTCTTTCTCAATCAAGGGAAGCAACAAAGGTTTTATCCTTCTTAATTTCTATTTGAAAGGTTTGTGATCTTCTTTTATTGGGATCACATGTTGGATTATACTGGTGTCATAAAATTTCAGATCATCATGCCTCCAAGAAAAAACATCAGGGAACTCTTTCATTAACTTGATATATTTCTCCTTGACTTCAGGGCTGAGTGTTCTTGACAACTTAATGATTTTTGGATCCTCCTGAGTCCCAATATTGAAATCCTCTACATCCCCTTCATTTACTGTGATTTTTGGATTTCTGGCCACATCATTATTATCAAAGAGTTTCTCCAATGGGACTAGAACATTGGGAATGATGTTTCTTTTTAGTTGGACTATGTCTTTGCCTACAATATGGTTTTCGAAGTACCCATCCTTTGTGAAATAAGCTGCATCTACCTCTTCATCACAGTATTCTTCATCAATGTTCAGAGTCTCAAATTCATTCTCCATCTTGAGGAAGCTTTATATTTGTTTGTCATCTTCAAAAACTTGCCAGTACTTAATATTATCTAGTACTGTTGGCATGTACTTGACCTCAACCTCATATTTTCTACTAAGGAAGATTGGAACTTTGAAAACTTCTACTAAAGTAGCCAAAGCATAAAAAATCTGACTCTTCTCTCTTGGAATTGCTGAAAGATTATATTCTGGAAATTTCTCAAGGAGATATAACACTAGGTTCATATATGCCCTCAGTTTGGGATGCTTTTCTTGGTATATGCCTTTGATTTGATTGATAATTATATCAGAGTCTCCATGTAAAGCTATTCTTTTGGAACCCAATTCTTTCAAAAACTTCAACCCCAATATTAATGCTTCATATTCGTCCATGTTATTCCTACACTCGAAAGCAAGTTTGTAGGAACACAATTTCGAATCTCCTTTGGGGTGATTGATCCATACGCCAACTCCTGCTCCTTCTCTGCAGGCAGCTCCATCAAAGCTCATATTCCATGCCTGATCTTCTGCATTATCCTGCTTCTCTGAAAACTTCTCAATCTCCTGATCAGATATCTCTTTATCATCCATATCAATTTATGGCACTTTCTCTTCAAAAAACAGATCATTGAAGTATATAGAAGACCCCAACTCAGTTTCCACAGAGTAGATGGGATGATTATTTGGTTGTGACTTGTTTTTGACTATATATTTGAGCAAAATATCTCTGTACAACTTCCTATATTGACCTAAGATAGGGATGGTGGCATATGGCATGTCCATCTGTAGATTTCCCTTCAATTTTGTAGCCCACGACCTGGATAAAAACATGCCAAATTTGGGAGGAATATCAGAAACCACTACATCTATGACCATACTCTTCGCTGGGATTTGTGCTAAAGACATCATCAGATCTTTGAAAAGACCTAGGCACTTCACCTTCCTTGAATCAAAAGAGAATAGGTCTTTGTAAGGACTTGTGATATCAAGGCCTAGTTGGTCCATGACCACTTTGGGAATTAGGTTATGAGATTCTCCTGAATCCAACATGGCATTGTGCAGGGTCATATCATGGATTTTCAGGCTGACATAGAAAGGGGGAACTTCTTCATTATCACTATTTTCTTCTACTCGCGGTCCAAATAAGATGGCAGAGTGATCATATTGTATGTTCAAGGTATCAAAAGTTTGTTCCATCCTAAGAATCTTTATGATATGATTTATATATTCAATGTTATTTATCAATTCATTGAATGGAACAAAAAATTTAATCTTGGCCATCTCACTTTCAAAATTAAAGGAGGATGAGGTTTTCTCTACCTCTTTGGTGACTGTTTCTTTCCTCGCCTCTAATATTTTTTTCTGGGTTTCTTCTTTTTTCTTTCCATTGTCCACAGTACCCTTTGCAACAACATCCTTCGTAGCATAATCCTTTGGAGCATAATCCTTTTTGGGCTGACTTGAAGAGGGTGTGTTACTCTGAGCTTCTTTGGTGGGGTTTCCTTTTGAAGGATTTCCTTTTGTAGGGTTTCCCTTTTGGGGGTTTTCAGGCAATCTCTAATTTCAAAGATTGTATTTTCTCTGTAATTGCATGATGGCATCCTGAAATCCTTCTTGGTAATCTTTCCTTTATATCGATAGCATTTACTCCTCATCTTGCATGAAGATCTCATTTTCATCCATGAACTGGTCATGTTCTTCTTTAGTCAAAAACAACTCTGTGTCTTTATCATCACAATAGTTCATGTTGTCTTGAAAATAATCATCATAATTCTCATTTACATAGTTATTTTTAAAAGGAGGTATTATTTGTTGATCCCCCTGATTTCCTTCATTTCCTTGATTCACCTGATTTCCTTGATTCCCCTGATTTCCCTGATTCCTTTCCTTGATTCCTTTGATTTCTTTGTTCACTTTGTCTAATTTGTGGGATTGTTGGTCTCTTTGGATTTCTGGGTGGACCATAATCCTGTTCTCTGGGGTTAGGCCTATTATCTAAGGCCATTATCTCCATCATTCTCTCCATGGTTCTCATCATCGTTTCAAGCCTTTCTTATAATGTTTGTGAGGTTGATGGTGGTGCCTTATCTTGAGATTTGTTTGTGTCCCTTCCAGAGTTAGTATTTATATTTCCTTAAGCCATTAGATTCACTTTGACCTCTATGGCATCAATCATCATATCATTTAATGAAGCAAATATTCGTTCTCTCAATAAAAAATAAAAATCACTTTCAAAGGAATCAACATATCTGAGTTGAGCAACTTTGGGGGGGGGGTTTACCTCAATAGGAATCAAATTATAGACCTTTACGAATTTGGCTGAAAACTCTTGCACTATTTCGTCAAGTGATCTCTTCATGTTGTTATACTGAGTCAACAACTGGAGGGGATTTTTCTTGTCTCCCCATTTTGTAAGAAAGATGGTTTTGAAGGCCTCAAAATTTATTATACTAGTTGTTGGAAGAGCTTTGAACCACTTCCTCACTTCTCCTGCAAGGCTTTGTGTAAACAATCTCATTTTTGCATCTTCAAAATATACTTCTTCCAAGTCTATAAAATCATTGAACCAGTCTATATGTTTCTGGGCTAACACACTACCCTCAAAATCACACAGTTTAATCCTTAAATTGTACTTCCGAGGTAAATCATGTAGCTGACTAGGTAGCATGAGAGGAGAAAGTCTAGCTGCCATGGCTTATGTGAGGGGTCGAAGTGGTTGTTAGTTATGAGTATGAATCGCTATAGGCTTCCCAGATGTAGCTAAAAACAAATCTTGGAATCTCCTTTCATCAAAGATGATCTCACTCAAACAAGATTCAGATTTAGTTCTGAATAGAGTTTGTTCAAATTTTACGTCAAACTCAAGATATTCAATACTCATCACTCCATCCTTGGGTAAGGACAGATATTGGTTTAAACGCGACACTGGGGTTACTTGATTTTATTTTCTTTTATGTACAATCTTTTCAGGATCAGACATAGGGATTGCAGCTTTTGGGTCTGGGTTTCTCCTGGTGTGAATTCTCTTGGGAGCCAGGATTTTTAGCTCACAGTGCTTGGTGCAACTGGTCTCTTGGTAACAGAGTTTCCAGGGAAAAAATGATGTCAGCCAATAATTTATTTTATCCACTGTCACCCTCAGGGATCAAAACTAAATCTTTAAGTCGTTCTTCTCCCAGGGAAGGTTTCTCTTTTATTCCCCAGCATCGACGCCAAAATGTTAGCACTCCATAAATTTTGTTCGACTGATAGAAAAATGACATAGGTAATTGTTTCAAGATTCTTTAGAGCCGAGCACTAGCCTACTCAAATCAGAGAGGGATCTCTCGTGTCACTTGATATTTCTTTGGAAATCAATGGTTAGATTTAGTTTGTTTTGGGTTTTTTTATAAAGTTGTTGGCATGGAAGGGGAGGGACAATTAGGGCTATGGAGTCAAAATTATGAAAGTGAATGAAAACAATGACTGGATGGTAGAACTCTCGAGAGGATAAAGGCTAAATGAGGAAATGAATATGAGTTGTAAATTGTATTTAAGGAGGGTGTAAGAGGAAGGAGAAAACAAATAACTGCATCAAAGCATTACTGAAATGAATTCTGAATTAGCTAGGAAGAAAATACACAGTTTAAATTTCTTAATCCGAGAGCATCACAAGATGAATTTTGGGCCTTTGACTCTCCAATTTAAACATAAGAAAATGCAAATGGAATTAAGGAACACATGAAATACATACAATGAAAGGAGACAAAACTCATATCACCACCATTAGAATCTTTTCATAGAGATTTCAAAATCTTTTTCATATGTATTCAATTCAGCTCCAGAAAATTACAATTGAGTTTAGAAACAACTAAAAGGTGTCCTTGCACTTCTGCCAACATTAATTCATTCATAACTTATAGCATTTATACAATTTGATTACAATATCTGAACTAAAACGTTTCAACTTCTAAAACTGACAACAATAATTTCAACTGATAGTCTCAGTATGTGAACCGATTTATAATGATTAAACAAAATGTTTCATAAACTAACAAATGGATTCTCTGACTACTTGGATTTTGTCTTTTCCATCTTTACTTCTTCGGTGTTTTGTCTAACTCGTCCATCTGGTGACACTTGGAGGATATTTGTTGGCTCCTGGAAAATTGCATTTTTTCTTGCCTAGCCGCATGATCTCTTTCCACTGTAAGTCAGAAGGGATCTCGTAATACATCATTTCTTTTATCAGGATCTCTAGGTCAATGCAAGTGGCATAAATCATAGTTGGAAGCCTGATATTTACTGTCTTGAATTGATTTAAGATTTCAAAGTATGTGGTCAAATACTCCACCAAATTTTGTCCTTTCAAGTTTTCCTCTAGGCCTTCAAACTTGGAATGATCCATTCTGCACTGGGTGAGGAGAGAGTTTTATTACTCTTGATCATATAATTTCCCTTTTCCATCCCAAAATGGTGGGAGACCTCTAATGAACAATTCTTCAAACATATATTTGAATTCATGTATTCTCTTCTCTATCTGCAAGGCCTTAGTTTGGACTGATTTAAGCAAGTTGTGCTTGGCAATGAATCTCCTTCCCAAATGATCAATGTGGTCCTGTATTTTACCCCAATAGTATGAATTTCAGCAGTGGGAATGGAATTCAACAGATTTATGGCATTCTGGGCCCACTCAGAGGATTTATTTTCTTGATCAACTCGAGGGAAAAAACTTTGGGTGTCAAAAATATAGGGAGAAGATAAGGTGCCTCTTGGCACCCATATACCTAAATTACTGTAGAGTGCATGAAAAACACCCAATATCCTACTTTATTTTCTGAGGTTGGTTATAAGTAACTTTTTATGTCCTCCAGAACTCTTGGTAGGCTGGTGTTGAAGACCAAATTGTAAACTCTGGACATGATCTTGTTTATGAAAATGACCATTGTGATTCTTTTGCATTCTGTGGAGATGAATGTTGCTTCAGGGAAATCTCTCTTGTTCCCTTCTAGGCATCACTTTCCCATGTTTTCCCAAGTAGGAACCTTATTTTTAATATGACACCATAGAAAGAGATGTGCCTTTAAAGAAATTTTTTATTTCCATACTACTTTCCAACACCAAGAAGGTTCTTGTTGAAGAATTTCGATGTTTAGTTGTGTATATCCAACTTTAGTTGTATAGAAACCATTAGGATTGTGTTTCCAAACAAGCTCATCCTCCCTGTTAATGACTCTAATGTGCCCCATCTGAAGATCCCTGATGAATTTTTTCCAACTCGCTTCATGTTCTCTGTCTAGTCCCAACTGATCGACTCTTTTCCAATCTTGACTCCATAAAGTAGTTATGTCCCTATTAACGATTTGAAAAAGATAGAACATGCCTCTGTCATGCAAGTTATTAATTAATTGTTGAGGGAGAATGTGACCTCTTTCAGTACCTGTCCATAGGTCAGCTCCAATTATGACCCTCAGTCCATTTCCCACTTTCCACATTAATCCTCCCCCCACCACCTAAAAAGAATTTATCAATGCTTTACATATAATGGTGCATTCAGTTGCCTCTTTTACTGGCCTACGGATCGATTCCTCCATTGTGTGTGGGATGATATAATTATGTATAGATTCCTTTGTCTATAAAATTGTTGGACGGTTGGTTTGAACCATTGGTTGTCATTGATGTCAACCCTCGGAGAAGTCTGAAATCCCTAGAGATGTGGTTGATATTGATGGTGAGTTAATTTTCATTGAGTAGTGGATTGATGTCAACTTATGTGATGGGTGTATTTGGAGAAGTCTCCAAAGTGTTCCCCTTATGGTGTATCTCTAAGCATGGACCTCAAGGGAAGACACCTTGAATAAATTATACAAGAAACCCCTAAGTATGGTTAAGGATGGAGTAAATGAAGGTAGCTTACTCATGGATGGGTATTCCTCATCATGTTATTTTCGGTGATAGTTGGTACGCCACGTAGTTTCTCACTGTTAAGAAGATATGCCCTCTTGAAGATAGAAGCCTTGAAGTATGGTTAAGAAGCCCCAATGTATGGTTAAGAAGCCCATAAATGGTTGAAAATGAAGTTATTAGTTGACCAGAAAATGAATAAAAATGGTAAGAGAATTGTAAACAAGAAGTTACAATTCAACCCTAAAGTTAAGTAAAGAAGTCACTTGGAAAAGTATAAATACACATCAAGATCCTCTCATTTGTACGCATCAGTTTATTGAATATATGTATAAGTGAGAAATTTTTTGTTATATGAGGTAACCAAGAATATATGAGGTGAATTTCACAGGGAAGATGAAGTGAAGAAGGGATAAATTCCAAGGGAGGATGAAGTTTTGTGAGGATGTGTTCTAAGGTATGTTTTTTTTTTTTTTTAAGTAAGAAGTATATATTATATTTAGTGCCTGCTAAAGCTGAAAAAAGTTGCCAAAATACAATATGATACTAGCTATAGTTACTGGACTACCCCAACAGAGGGGAAGCCAGTCCAACCAGCCCCCAATTCACAAGTCTTAGAAGGTTGATGGTTCAGAAAACACACAAAGTTCATATTGACTGCCATCTAGACTAGGAGCCTAATGAAACTGGATGCATAGCAAAAAGAGAGCTAAACACCTAGTGAATAGCCTATCCATGTGGCTCGGAGGTCCTCTGTCCACGGTTCTGTCTCGATGTTGGTCGGTTGGTCGTCCCAGCATTTTTCCTTTCACTCCTCACGCTTCTTGTTCTCAACTGGGCTGCTATGTTCCTCTTCCTTCTACTTCGCTGTTGCCTGTCACAACATGCTATCCATCTCAGTGTCAGGTGCCTCCCCCGGAGTAGAGCCAGCCATGTCCAAGGAGAGCTCTGATTGCATAGTTGAGAGGATATGAAGAAAGGTCGCGACATTTTCTTCTGTGGCCTGCAGGCGAAACTTGAGGTCCGCCACCTCCCTCCTGAGCTCAAAGATGAAGTCATACAGGATGCCCAATCGATATCTGAAGTGATCACTGTCAAGGTGGGCCGCAGGGTGGAGACGCGCTCGTTTGGACTCTACAAAAGCCGGTGGTCCACTCCTCCAGGTACTCGAGGATCCAGGGAAGGACATTGTCGCTATGAATTGCATCTGGGGGTCTTGAGGACAACGTTGAGTCGGAGTCGACCCTCGCGGGATAGTGGCCATGGAGTGTAGAAGAAAATATTGCGAAGGTGGCGGGGTAACCGCGGAGGGAAGATGTAAAGACTGCAAAGGTGGCGGGGTGGCAGCTGGGGACATAGTTTGGGGGTGGGAGGAGGAACAGGTCGCCGGGGAGGCTGAAGGCGAGACCGGGGGTCTACGGGGCTTCCAAGGTGAGCCCCTCTTCGGCTTTCCTCTAATCCTCTCTTTCATGTGTGCATGTGAGCAGGTCTGGACAGGGTTGAACCAGAGTTGCAGATAAAAAATGGAGATATCCTCTGAGCGAGCGTGGTTTTGTTTGCACCGTGAAGGGAGGATCCCTTCAGACCGCATACAAGGTGCAATGCCAAAAACGACGAGCCAAGCCATAATACAAATTGCGGAGGAGAAAAGGGTGGCGTAAATGCCCCTTACCTTGACCATTATGCCGAATTTAAATGCCATTACTCTCCCGGGACAGGACTGTCCTGCGGAACGGGCCCGTCACGTGGCTCTGTGTTGCATCGCACTGTGTCCGTTCCCATCCATCGCCACGGGGAAACCACTAACACCCCATCCGGGGGTGTTCTAAGGTATGTTATTTACATGTCATCTTACCATTTTTGATATAACTTTTTTATAGTATGATAAAGATAGTGAAATTTGGAGGAGGTTAACAATACATGTCAAGGTACATGTGGTAGAAGTTTTATCATATGATTTTTACTATTTTCTGAGATACACTCTGTGGAAAATAGGGGTTTTGGTTAGTCTGAAAACTAGTCTCAAACATGTGTTTCGGGCAAAACAATCATAAATTATTCATCGTGGATCAAAATTCAGTGAAGAAAGATAAATAGGATACAGTAAAATTATTAGTATGTTTTGTATGATATTCACATCTATATATCAAATATCTCGCACGTGGCATGTTGTACAAGTTCGTTCTCTAGAATAAGCCAGAATTCAGAAAGGTCTGTCGTTTTTGCTATAACTCCTTTTCTGGGATGTTCCAAGTAGCGAAACTTGGATCAATTATAGAGAAGAGATTGAATAATATTGGGTAAAAATTTTGGACATTTATTCATTACAGGTACAAATTTATGCTTGTTGAAAATTAGGTTTTGTGACTAATCCAAAAACTAGTCCTATGATACTAAGCTAAATTTTGATGAAGATGCTATTTTTTTATTGCTAAAGTTGAGGAAGGTATGTAGGTTTTTGATCACATATACCAGTCATGTTACATAGTTATAAGTATGTTTATATGCATGTCTTGAGGGTTACATTTTGATGATGTTATGGTCCATGCTTGAGGCAAGTCTTTCGTATATTGTTGAGGCATTGGCACATGCTTGAGGCACATATTAGGTGCATGGTTGGGACATATAATTGGTATATGATATTGGTTTTTTGGTACATTTTTGAGGTACTTCATTGATGATATATTATGGAACATGGTGTACTCCATGATTGGGACATATGATGAGTGATATGGTATATGGTTGAGGAACATGGTTTGAGGAGCATCTTGGATATTGGGAACATTGTTTGAGATAAATTTTTTGTATATGTAAGAGGCATTCCTTGGTGACATTGATGTGTGGTGAGATACATAGTTTATGCATGATATGGTGTTGGCACATGGTATGGCACATGTTTTGGTTGATGCATGATTTGGTACAGGTTTGGTACATAGTATGGTACAAGTCTTGGTGCATGGTTGATCCATGGTTTGGTACAGGTGTTGGTGCATGGTTCATGAAATTATTATGGTACAAGTTGTGGTACAAATTTGATGCTTGGTATGGTACATGGTTGATACACGTATCTTGTGATGGTATGTTGGTGATATAGGTACATCCTTGGTAGAGGCATGTGTTGGTGATGTTGGGCATCTAGTTGAGAGGTGTCCTTGGTATATGATCCATGTGAGAGGATCTGGTTGAGTATAGGTGATAGTGACATTGATAGGTGTTACACATAAAAAACACTCACTTTGATAGTGTTGCAAGTGTCGTCATTACAAAGGTCGCAAGTGTCGCATTTTTCTCACAAGTGTCGCAAGTGTTAAAGAAAGCATACTACCATGATGCCTATGTCGTGCCTATAACAACATGAGAAACACACTTGAAACACCTCAAACATTTTATTTGGAAGAGGAGAAATGAGTCAGCTGGCTCATGAACCTTTTGCCATCTGAAAACACTAAAAAACTAAGCTTTTGAAGGAGAGCGCTCCCCTATACCTCTTCTGGGAGCATTGGCGCTCCCCCTTACACTGTTTGGGAGCGTTATAAAGATCCTTTGGCCCTTTTGAGGGAGAGTTGGTGTCTTTAGGAGCATTGGCGCCCCCCTTAAGCCTATTGGGGAGC
The DNA here is from genome assembly GCA_009831015.1 of Picea engelmannii. Taxonomy (NCBI): domain Eukaryota; kingdom Viridiplantae; phylum Streptophyta; class Pinopsida; order Pinales; family Pinaceae; genus Picea; species Picea engelmannii. The sequence continues at coordinate 2,230 of WSFP011413050.1, read as the reverse complement.
GTTGTAGCACTCTGATGGCCCTTTTGAGGGAGCGCTACCTATTCTGGGCAGCAGTTGAGTTGTTGAGATGAATGGGGGAAGGATCTTTTCATTCTTGGAAGGCAGTTGGATTCGAATCCCTAGTCCATCCATGATCTTAGGGCAGATCCTCAACTGAAGGAGGTAAATCCTCAACTTCCCCAAGGATATATCAAGTGGTTAAATCCTCTCCAAGGCTATATAAGCAAGTTTTCTCATGGTGAAAAGGGGACTGGAAAAGAGAGAATCACACCAAACTTATGATCTCATAAGTGGTGCTGGAATAGAGATATTTTGGAAGTAAGAGACCTATGATCATCTCATAGGGGGAAATAGGTGAAGCTATCATCATTTGGATCGTGGATCTTTTGAGCAAGGAATAGACAAGGAGGACTTGACGAAACTGCTGCAATCCATCTACGGTTGTAAGAAATCGTTTGTCTTCATTAATATAATTTGCTTGGCCTGTTTCTTTCTAATTCGTGTTCAATCTCACATGAATTTGTCTCTTTAGTAGATAGACCTATTTCGAAATAATCTTGATAGAGTAGGAAGTGGTCGTACTTTGTATGTCTACAGGGCTTATCAAAGAGCAAAAGATTGGAGCTCAATTCGGAGCGTGCAGGGACAAACACCAGTAAAAAGTACTTCTTTTCTCCTTCCTCCTCACACACTAGTCCACCTAGATCTAAAAGGAAGTCAGTGACCATGATAAGAACTTTTTGTCTTAGATTTAAGAGTCTATCTCTTTGAGGAGATCTACCTGTCCGCAGGGAGATTTTCCTTCAACAGAAACTGACAACTCCGTTGGGGAAGAATCAGAACTTTTGGTTTTGATATTTCCTCATAGACCTTGTATTACCCTCTGATTGTTTTCAGACCTTTTTCACCCCTTCATATCTGATTTCATTTGCTGATTGATTCTTTACCCCATCACACTCAGGCTGATTGTCAAAATTTGATTCAAATTTTGGGTTTTTAAACTTTTTTGTGAGTTTTTTTAGCCCGGCACCCCCTGCCCATGTTAGCAGAGCACCAACACTCCCTGAAGGTGTTGGAAAAAGTGTTATAACACCCTGGTGTCCCTTACACCAGAGTGCCAACCCCTTTTTGCATAAAATCTCTTCAAAATTTTCATTTTTTGGAGGTCTAGACCCTGTTTCTTCACTTGTTGAGCTGCTTTGTGACTCAATGATTCTTCTTTTGGCCTTTGACATGTTTCCTCATGAGAAGTAAACACCTTGTTGTTAATATTTTATGCCCTTCTTCATTATTTTTTATTTTTTGTTGTTGAAAGATTGAAATCAATCCCCTTCTTTCTTCTCTCCTATCCGACTGAGCGGGAACTCTAGTGAAGGACATCTGAAGTCTGTAACTCTTCTCATTTGGTTCTTTGAGGTCATCTTATCCAATCTCTTTCTCCTTATTTTTGCATTTTTTATTTTCTTTCTCTTGTTTGATTGCAAAGGGGTGTGTTGTTTGTGCGAAATCTGCATATTCTTGTTTGAATCTCCTTGATCCGAAAAAGGGTAGTTGGCAAGAGAAATTTTGCATTGAATTGATTATCATTCACATAAAAACGACAAAAGTACATCTTAATGATTAGTTTTCATATTAGTTTGCATTTCTGAAATGTTGTAGCATCATATTGGATTTGATTGAGAACAAAATTGATTGAAGGCATTCCTTATCAAGTGTTTGATAGTGAAAATGACTCTTCCTCTTTCCTTTAAATAGGTATTCATTGAAAAGAAATGATTGCTTATCCTATTTCATGCATATTTTTGGGAATTGGGTCATCATTCCATCAATTTCACTTTCGTACACCCTCTGAGTAAAAAAAACCATTAAAATCAATGCTTAACTAAAATTTATCAGACGTTTTACATCTTTGTTAGCAAACCTACATTAGTTTAAGGTGTAGGGATTTGGAATAGGTTGAAAGGATAACTTTCCAAATCTATCAAACAAACATAGTATCTTGCGGTAGGGAGAGTCAAATCCAATTGTTGTATTGGCTTGCTGGGATCCCCCTCTCACATAGGGGTTACGCACGAGGTCGCATTTGGGTGAGTTACAAATATTATCCCTCTGTGGTTCAACTGTTTGTAGTGGTCGGATCGTATATTGGGGGTCACTGGAAGGTATACCCATGATTATGTGTGGGAGCCTTTCAAGTTGATTTCAGACTTGTTATCCTGCCCATACGTTC
>WSFP011413040.1:0-24227 GCA_009831015.1 Picea engelmannii | reverse complement strand
CTTGGCACGACTGCCACATCAAGAGGAAGATGTTCAAGGAAGGAGATCTAGTATTTCTCTATGACAATAAATCGTTGCAGCACCCAGGAAAGATGAGAATGAATTGGCTAGGACCATACGAGGTAAAATTTGTCACGGACGGAGGATTTGTACAGTTAATATATCTATCAGGCGTAGACCTCAGAGGAATGATCAATGGGAGCCAGCTGAAGCTGTACAAGGATAGTCGACCACCCACCGCGCAGTAAAAAAAAAAGCGCACAGCATGAGGGACAAGTCGCATACGAAACACGAAGCTATCAAGGGAACGATAACAACCCTATCAAAAAAGGAAACAAGTGGGAAAAGGAAATTCGGAAAAAGAAGGCACTGACAAAACAAGTAGAGTTGCAGGAGAAGTTCCAAACTATCACCAAGGAGATCAAGGAAGCACAGAGAAATTAGGTGACTCGGGATGAGTCACATGTCAGTGTTTGGGTCCTGTTGGCACCAGGCTGAAGGGAAAAGAAGAACGATCATGGGAAAGAAAGTGTGCATAAAACTGAAGTAACAACTGGCAAAAGAACAGCACGCATGCATGCAAGAAAGCGTGCACAAAGGAAAGTGACAAATGGAGGAAGAACAACACGTGCATGGGAGAAAGACCTAACGTAAGAAGGGTTAGGGTTTTGGTAATATTTTGTAAAAGGCTGAAGAGCCCGAAATGTATAAATATAGATACGAAAGTATCATATAGGGATGGTTGTTGTTATTATTATTATTGTTGAGGGTTAGGCTTTGGAGTGAAGTTTTGGAGACTGTAACCACGCAAGAGCGTAGGCGATATGTAATGTTTTTAGCTGTATGAACCAATTTTGTAAGTTGTTGAGAAAAGAAGATACGAGAGAAGGTAGATTTGAGGATTGGACCACAGGCTGTAGAGCCTGGTGTGATCTAGTTCGCCTCACATAGATCTTACCTAGTTTTTTGGAGAATTGTAAGTGCACGGTGCCAGAAATGCAGAATTGTCATAATAGAATAGCCAAGAGCCAAATATTTGTGGACGTAGCCCAGGAGGGGGTGAACCACGGTAATACTTGCATAATGTGTTGAATGTATGCATGTCTCTACTTTCTTTCAGCAATTAATGGTTAAGCTTGATGAATGAATTAATACATTGTTATGAATCTATTTATACTTTGTTGGAATTAAACTATGGGATATACGTATGTGACTTCAAGGAATAAGTAGTTTACCTTACAGCTCACAGTACCTGGATTTAATCAAGAAACCCCTATCCCCTACTCTGTCCTAGGTTGTAAACACCTGAGTCTTACAGTCACCCATTTAAAGTTATCTCAGGTGACATTGTGCAGTACCTTATGGGGGTTGTGTTGCCTTCTGGTTTACCAGGAGGGCGAATAGTTTTAGAGGCTTTGTTGGAACCCCGAATCACATGAACCCTGGGTCAATAACTCAGACAACCCGAGAAGGGAAATAGTAACCAACAAACCCCCTTCAACAATTGTGAAACACTTCCCATTTTATTTAATAACAAAAAATACATATCTATCTACATTTCCTTCTATAATAAAAAATTTCAACAGTTCCAATGTCCACACATATTAAGTCTTCCCATATTCTATAGGAAAGTTATAGTTATATTTACAAACTGGGGGGAATAGGGGTATTACAATCCCCTACCCCTTAAAGGAACATCGTCCTCTATGTTCTATATGTCGATGTGCTCATTATGTATAGAAGTAAACAAAAATGGGTATGCATGTCTCATGGAATCCTCCATTTCCTAGGTAGCTTCATCTGGACCAAAGTGTTTCCACTGCACCTTAACCTGTGCAATGATTTTGTTCCTAAGTGGGATTTCCTTCCTGTCTATTATGCATTGTGGATCTGGTAGGAATTCTCCCTCTGGTTCCACCTGAATCACAAACCAAACAATTATATGATTAGAACCATGTACATATTTCTTCAGTATAGAAACAAGGAAAACATTATGTGCCTTCAATGTGGGAGGAATTGTTAGTCTATATGATACGGGTCCCACTCTATCTAAAATTTCAAAGGGTCCACAATACCGAGGTGACAGATTGGAAAAATCTCCCATTCTCAAGGAAATTTTCATGGGCCTAACTCGAAGATATACATGATCCCCTGCTTTGAACTCTCAAGGAGTCCTCTTTCTGTCCACAGAGCTTTTATGTCTATCCTGAGCTATTTTCATATTTTGTTTTATCTAAACTACTTGTTGTTCCAGTTCCTTTAGCATGTATGGCCTGATTGTAATGATGTCTACTGGGTTATTCCAGCTAATTGGAATATTTCATTGTCTACTTTAGAGGGCCTCAAAATGGCTCATCTTCAATGACTCTTGATAGTCATTTTTATACGAAAATTCTACCAGTGGTGGGTAGTATTCCAACTTCTTGGGCTAATGCATTACATGCATCCTTAACATGTCCTATAACACTTGGTTTACACTTTATGTCTTCCCATAAGTTTGAGGGTGATAGGTTGTACTAAACAACAATTTAGTCTCAAAACCAGTAAACAGAGATTTCCAAAAGTTTGAAGTAAATTTTGTATCTCGGTCAGATATGATTTCCTTAGGCATGCCATGCAGTCTAAATATCTCTTTCATGAAAATATTAGCAATATATATTTCCTTGCAATTTGATTTGATGGGAATGAAGTGATCAGCCTTGCTCAGTTTTTCCACAACTATCATGATGGCGTCATTATGTTTGCTTGATTTTGGTAACCTTGTGATGAAATCCAGGGAGATGGTTTCTCATTTCCATTCTCGGACTGGTAGGGGCTGAAACAACCCTACTAGATGTCGGTTCGCTGCCTTAACTTGTTGACATTCTAGACACTTAGCTAAGTAATCATCTATGTCATTTTTCAATCCAGGCCAATAAAATAGTTTCCTAGTGGTCGTGATCATTTTCTGATAACCAGGATGAACAGTATATGGTATTTTGTGTAGTTCATCCATTAGGAACCTCTTAAAGTTGTCACAATTTGGAATATACAACATGCCTTTGTAGGTTAGCAAGCCATCATTTAGAATTTGATAATCCTCATACTTCAACCATGTGGGATCTTACTCTAAGTATGATGTCATGGTCTTGAAAAATGCATTTGTTTCTTTTGCACTTTTGACTCTGTCCTTGACATATGTTTCACAAGTGCTTACAACTGCCAAGTGAATCACTTTCATACTTCTACTAAGGGCATATGCCACCCTATTTTATTTTCCTTTGATATGTTTGATTTCAAAATCAAACTCACTATGGAGAGCCATCCACCTAACTTGTCTAACATTGAGTTTTGGTTGGTCAAACAAATATCTCAACCCAATATGGTCTGTCATAAGAAAAAATATTCTACCTAGGAGGTAATGCCTCCACATTTTCAAAGCATGCACTATGGAAGCCAATTCCAAATCGTGGGTCACACAATTTATTTCATGCTCATTCAATTTTATGGATTCGTAGAAAATCACATGTCCTTCTTGCATAAGGACTCATTCAAACCCTTCCTTGTAGGAATTTGTACACACAAGGAAGTCCTTGTTTGGGTCTGCAATCTTCAGTACATGTTCATTGGTTAGAAGGTATTTCAGTTCTTGGAATCTCTCTTCACATTATGATGTCCAAATGAATTTAACTCCCTTTTTCTAAAGGGAGGTGATTGGGAAACCAATCTTGGAAAATCCCTTTATGAACCTCCTATAGTATCCTGCTAGGCCCATAAAGGATATGATATTGGATACATCCTTTGGGGTATTCCAATCCATAATGGATTTAATCTTATCAAGATCAACTATCACTCCTTCTACAGAAATAACATAGCCTAAGTAATGGACTTGTTTCTAGAAAAAGTCACACTTACTAAACTTAGCATAGAGTTGATGTCCTCTTAGCACTTGAAGCACTAGATTGAGGTGGTCTTCATGCTCTTCCCTATTATTAGAATAGATTAGGATATCATCAATGAAAAGCAACACAAATCTATCCAAGAACTTATTGAGTACATTATTCATTAAGCACATAAAAGTGGTTGGTGCATTGGTAAGCCCAAATGGCACCACCACAAATTCATAGTGACCATATCTTGTCCTAAGGGTTGTTTTGTGGATGTCTTCATCCTTAATTCAGACATGATGGTATCCATACCTCAAGTCAATCTTGGAGAAAATTGTAGTACCCATTAATTGATCAAACAAGTCATCAATCCTTGGAAAGGGATACTCATTATTAATGGTCATCTTATTGAGTTGTCTATAGTCTATGTACAACCTGAGTGTGCCATCCTTCTTTTTCATGAACAAGGTTGGTGCTCCCCATGGAGACACACTAGGAAGAATGTAGCATTTTTCCATAATCTCCTTTAGATGTAGTTTGAGCTCAACCATCTCTAGTATACTCATTCTATAGGGTTTCTTAGACATTAGCACCGCTCCTAGTACAAGATCTACTTAAAAGATGATATCTCTTCTTGGAGGTAGACCTGGTACCTATTTTGGGAACACATATTTATACTCTCTTAATATGGGATGGTCCTCTAGGCTTGGTTTATTGTTCTCAACAGAGTTCAACACTTGTATTACATACAAAGGACATCCTTTTATGCAATACTTCTTCACTTGAAGGGCTGATATTTGTCTCATTGAGACAGTATTTTGAATCCCTTGTAGGGTTATCTTTCTCCCTTCTTCATCTTCAAACTCCAAAGTTTTATTGTAACAGTCCAACTTGGTTTTATGGGAAGCCAACCAATCCATGCCAGTCAGCAGGTCATAAGATCCTAAAGGAAGCATGTTTAGGGTTGCTTGGGTGGGTAATCCATTCATAATGAATTGGCATGTTGGTATGACCTATGTTACTTTTCTTTTCGTTCCAGTGGCTAGTTGTACCATCCATGATTTAACATGTTTAACTTGTTTCAATTTACATTTCTCAACAGTTCGAGAGGAAACATAACTCATATTAGAATCGGGGTCAATTAAAATGGAAACTAGATGGTTGGCAATCATACCTTCCATCTCCACCACTGAAGCTTGGTGGTCATCTTGTCTTATATTATCCAAGGTTGCATAAATTTGTGGTATTCTCCTAGCCAAATCATTGACTGTGGTAGCCTCCTAGATGTTGTAGATCGTCCTATTGCTTTGTTGTCTATGTGGATATTCCCTTGGCAGACATTCTTCTCCACAACCCCAACATTTCAAGGGTTCTCTCTTCATGTTATCATTCTTACCTGGGATTGCTCCAAAGGGTTTATTTCCACTCTGAGATAAAAAAAATTGTTGATATACACCTTTAGTAGGAAGGCTCATCTTAGAAAATTTCCCATGGTTCTTAAATATTGAGGGTTTAAACCCCTTCTTCTTGAATCCTGAATCACTTTTCTTCTTCCAGTCTTCATGAGGTTATGTCTTATTCTTGAATTGCTAATAGAAATATCTTGCCTTCCGGATAGTATATTCTAAGGTATTTGGCTCACCAAATTCAATTCTATCTTGGAAGGACTGAGGTAGTCTAATAATAAATCGTTGCATCTTTACCTTTTCATCCTTTATGTATGGTACATACCTCATCAGCTCAAGAAATTTGTTGATATATTCATCTATTGTGAGTTGTCCTAACTTGATTTCATAGAACTCCTTGGTCTTCCCGTCTAAGTATTTTACTGATAGATACTTCTTCTTGAAGTACTTCTCAAATTTCTTCCATGACAAGTCCTTCTCATGTATTCCTTTCCCATTCCTAAGGTCCTCCCACCAAATGGATGCATTTCCATTCTTGTTGAAAATGGATATTTGAGCCTTTAAGTTTTCAGAGTATTCATGGACTCTGAAGTACTTCTTCAATCCAAGCAGCCAAACTTCTAATTCTTCCCCCTCTTAATCTCTCCATCGAAAGTGGGTGGTTTAGCCTTCTTAAACTCTTCGGGTTCATGGCTCTTGGAGTGTCTCCTCTTATTTATTCTCTTCTGGGAATGTGAAATAGTTTTTCTACTAGAATATTCCTTGGATTTGCCAGTATCCTCACCAGAGGATTCTTCCGTTGAGTGTCTCTTGGCTCCATGTTGGGCCTTCCTTGAGGTGCTCCTCCTTGTGTGGCCACTTTCAGTGCCATGCTTTCGGATATCAGGTGGACTTTGGGTTTTCTTATTATGATGTATGTCCACATGACTAATTTTTCGGTCCATGTTGCAGTTGCCTTTGTATATCTAATAGGCTTTGCAGTAGAACTGTGTTAATTTTAGTTTGTTTTTCTTGTTCTTTTATCAACCTTTCATTGTCATCCTTACAACTCTATAATTCTTCCATGAGGCTTCTTACAGTTTCAGTCAAGTCTGGAGGGGTTTCCACCACCCTCGTCTCATCAGATTCTTCCTCTCTATTGTGGGAGATCTCCCCCAATTCATGGAGTGACACCATCCTTTATGCTATAGTTTTCCTACTTCCCACCGACTGCTTGAATGTTGATAAAATATTTTCTGCTAGTTAATGATCTACTAGTTTATAAATAGCACACAGTTCAGATTTTTCAAAACATATAACAACAACATAAATTTTCATTCCTCTCTTCAACAGTGGTTTAGATGAGTTTCTTATGAAAGGAGTAATATAAGGTGTTACCCCTTAAAATTTCTCTAATAATTTATTTATGTGACTCATTCATTAGCCCAAACAAGTCAAGTGTTGTTGCCATGCTCTGATACCAATTTGTAATACACCCAACCCCTTAAAGAAATTTTTAAAGGATGGGGCATCAAAATTTTTCTTTCCTTAATCATATTGAACCCTTTCCCTAGAATCTTCTTCCTATTCTATTGATCATGAGCTATATATCAACGGATACCCTACTCAAATTCGAGTTTTGGACTCAAAGATACGCCCTTCTAAAATTCTTCAGGCGTTATTACTCAAGGACCCGCGTGGCACCCACGTAAGTATATCTCATGTGTACAATCCCAAGTTTTTTCAAAGTCTCAGAGATTCCCCAACATCCCTGCATCATTGGCAAAAGTCCCTCCTCCATCAAATCCAACAACAGAGCTTCATCCTCATTTAATACATAAGATTAAGGGAAAATTCGGCGTTTGGCACTTCGACGTTGAATGCCCCTTTTTCTTTCTACGCGCCTATCCTTCAGAGTCTGAAATCCTAAACTTCTGAAGAACCCCACAATCTTTCCACATGGCTCTTGCCTTCGTCCATTTTGGATTTCCTAATATACTACACCCAAAACCTCTAAAGTCCCAAAGACCTGAACTCCCGAAGGGTTCATCCTTGTGCGTGATGGTGTATTAAATGCATAGGCAAGGATAGGTGGGTCCCAAGTACTCCACCTACTAATAGGACAAGAAAATATGTGACATGGGGTGACACGCGGTAAGGCATGTGTCATGTTCTAATGGGCACATAGGGTCCATGAAAATTACAACTCAAGGTGACAAGTGGCACGTCGAACGTGGGTCCATGTCACCTTGGGTGACGTCAGCGTACCACCTCACTCCTGACTGACAGCCTTCCAACACTCTTGATATCTCATGGTCGAGATGCATCCATGTAGATCTCCGAATCTATAGCCTCCTTTCCTTCACAACTTTGATGTTCAAGGGATCCGCAGTGTGACTTCTTGTTTAATCCTAGAGTGTTCAATGTCGGGTTGACCACTGTCTAGATCTAATGGTTACGTAGTATCCCGAGGCATCCCCGGATAGACGGTCCATGTTACTTCACAAGTTTGGCATTCGTTGGTCCAACCCTCTTGTCACTCCCTTTCTCCCATAGTGGTCAATGCCAGACTGACTGCGGCATAGATCCAAAGGCCAAGAAAGATCCTCCGACATCCTCTGATCTACGGCTCTCGTCGCTTCATGAGTTTGGAATTCAGGGGTTCTGATGTTATAATGCCTCTATTCTCCCGAAGCAGTCAATGTCAAACAGACTGCGAATTAGATCCAATGGCCAGGAAGGGTCCTGGAGCATCCTCATATCTAGGGCTCTTGTTACTTCACAAGTTCGAAATTCAAGGTTATCCTCGCTTAGTACTCCTTTTCTCCCAGAGTAGGACTTTGTCATGGTGTTACACATGAATCCCTCCACTGGTGGATCGGACGGTTGCGAGGGGTTATCAAGGGACGCTCCAGATCCACATCTCACATTAGTTTTCAACTCTGACAATCGGGGATTTTGGTGGTTGTAAGGTCATGGCGTCTTGGAGCTCTGAATTGCCAGAGTTCTGAAGCCATAAAATATTAGCTCCTTTCGAGCCTAGCGAAGGGTTCCAAGGTCCTGTTCATATGGATTCTTGGATGATCCTTGAGGATAAATGCTTAACACTTAGTTGTGATTTGGTTTGAACCATGGACATGATCCATCGATCACACAGGAGAAGGGTTTGAAGGAGGCACCCTCCTTTCACAAAGTTAGAACTTGGTGACCTGCGAAGGGTGAGTTGAGAGGTTTATATGACCGACGTGTTCTAGTGAATTCTACCCTAACTCCTATATTATGAAATCATTCCTTGGGAAGTTTCCCTAAGGGATTCTCAACAAGTACATAAATCGTAGATTTGTTCTTAAATCCTTTTTAAAGACCCATGTCTAATAGTTCTCCTATTTCTAAGCCGAGGTAAACAGGAACCATGTAAATACAAAAGTTTTATAGAAAAATAATAATAATTTCTAATTATTTATCAAACACTGTAGAATTTAACCATAAACACAAACATTCAACCATCACTTCCATTTCAGTACACAGAGTATGAAAATACTTATCAGAAACTAGAATCGTGAAGCAACTGCTGAGAGGGGTGCTTGTTTCCACCCAACCGTAGGAAAAACCACTCCATAACATATTTACCATTGGCCACCCCCTAGTTAGACCATGATTCTCTAAGAGAGAAGATCTTCTTTCTTGTTTAGCAACAGTCAGGTACAGAGGTTACTCTCCTCCTCCCACGGGGACTTGGAAATTGGTTTTCTTTTCACCAAGCAAGGGGGCCTGCGACGAGTGCTTCCTCAAACACTCGTCTTCCTACAACCTCATTTATCACCTTGGACTATAAATGTTGCCAACAACCTCTCGCGCCCAGATCAAGTTGGTTTCTCAATTCTCCTCATAACCAAAGAGCTACATGCGCTCTCCTCCTTCAGGACAAATTCTCCCTTGACTCATCTCTTGTGCTCCTCTTTTCTTCCCCCGAATTCCTTCCTTTATTGCCTTCCTTAGAAATATTTCATGGGTTTGAATCCCCAGTGCATGGTCAAGTCAGGAAGCCTTGCAAGTGGGTACTCTACCCATCTCCTCATTAACTCTTGAGGAGACTTTTTCCAACTACCATCCTGATTGGTAATTCATTTGTGGATCAAAGGACTGTTCTGGGTCTGAGAAAATCAATATAGTAAGGTATTGGTCTGGTGGGGGTCATATCAACCATTTTTTGTTCCCCTCGCCATCTCTCTCATAGAATCATGATCTATCTTGGCAAACCCCCTTCAGAAGTTGTGCAACACTTTCCATTTTATTTAATAACATAAAATACACATATATCTACATTTCCTTCTATAATAAAAAGGTTCATCAGTTCCAATGTCCACACATATTCGTGTCTGCCTATAGTATATATGCAAGTTATAGTTATATTTACAAGTTGGGGGAAAAAGGGGTATTACAGCTAACTTGGAAGTAGTTTGAGAAATATTTCAGGAAGGAATATTTATCAAAAAATTATTATGATGGTAATATTAAGGAGTTCCATGAACATAAGTTAGGACAAATTACCCTGGATGTTTATGCCAAGAGGTTCTTGGAGTTTTTTAGATATCTTCATTACCTCAAGGGTGGTAAATCAAGGATGTAGTGCTTCCTCAGTGGATTATTGCAGTCCTACCAGGATAGGATTGAGTTTGATGAGCCTAAGACTTTGGAAGACGCCATTAGGAAGGCCAAGTGTTGCTATGACCAATCCAAGCATAGGAAAGAGCCTCCTAAGGATTGAAAGAGAAATGATGAGCCCATATTTCAAAGGAAGTGATTTAAATCATCCCAATATAATAATCTGAAATGAGGTGCCCTGTTTGATCATTCTATTAGGAGTATGCATGAGAAAAAATTTCCATCTCAAATTGGAAACAAGACAACATAGCAAGGGAGAAAGTAGAGCACTAGAAGAAAGGACCTCTACAATGTTGGGGTTGTGGAGAAGCACACTTGTTGAGGGAATTCCCTCATAGACAACATGACAATAAAATGGTTTACCATTTTCAAGAGGCTTCTATTGTTAATTATGTGCCGAGGAATGTGACAATAATCTATGCAATTGTTGAGGATAGACACGCATACCACCAAGCTTCTATGTTGGAGTTGGAAGGTATAGTTACAAAAAAACCCATTTCTATTTTTATTTACCTTGGTTCTAACCTTAGGTATGTTTCTCCCTAGGTTGTTGAAGCATGTTCTTTACAGAGGAAAAAGCATGTGAAATTTTGGTTACTTTTGTTAGCCACTGAAACTAAAAAAAAGGTAACATAAGTGATAGAGGCATGCCCGTTTGAAATGAGTGAACTGCACACACAAGAACCATTAAATGTCCTACCTTTTGGGTCATGCAATGTATTGATAGACATGGACCAGTTGGTTATCCATAAGGAAAAATTGAACTTCCATGACAAGACCTTGGAATCTGAAGATAGTTAAGCCAACACGTGGGTGTTGCAAGGAATTCAAAATCCTGTATCGGTGAAGAAAATATTCGCACTACAGCTCAAGAAGTTTAGCCAAAAAGGGTGCCCCTTGTATGCGATACAAGTGCTCAATGTAATAGAAAATAATAAGTTGAAGATTGAGAATCCCCAATACTATAGGAATTTAAAGATGTGTTTCTAGAGGAGGTACTCGGACTTCCTCCTAAGCAAGATCTTGATTTTTCCATAGACCTTGTACTGGGAGAAATACCAGCATCTAAAGTACCCTATAGAATGGGTATGCCAGAGCTGGTAGAGTTGAAGGTGTAGTTAAAATAAATGATGGATAAAGAGTATATCATGTCGAGTGTGTCATTGTGGGGAGCACCAATGCTTTTTGTGAAGAAAAAGGATGGTACCCTATGGTTTTGTATTGACTACCAACAATTGAACAAGATGGCCATCAAGAACAAGTACCCATTACCCAAGATTGATGATATTTTTTATCATCTCAAAGGAGCTATAGTATTTTATAAAATTGACTTGAGATCTAGATATCACCAAGTCATGATTAAGGATGAAGAAATCCACAAGACTTGTTTTAGAACGAGGTGTGGACACTATGAATTTGTGGTGGTTCTTTTTTGTCTTACCAATGCACCAACCACCTTTATGTGTTTGATGAACAACATTCTCAAAATGTATTTGGACAAGTTCATTCTTGTGTTCATTGATGATATCCTAGTATATTCCAATACCAAGGCAGAGCACGAGGAGAATCTTAGGTTGGTGCTATAGGTGTTGAGATATCATTAGCTATAAACCAAATATAGAAATTGTGACTTCTTCCAAAATGAAATCTAGTATTTGGGTCGCACAATCTTAGAAGAGGGAGTGGTTGTAGATACAGAAAATATCAAGGCAATCATATATTGGCCAGCCCCTCGGAATGTAATGGAGGTAAGATCATTCATGGGATTAGTGGGATATTGCAAGAGGTTTATTAAGGTATTTTCCAAAATTGTTCATCCCATTACCTCATTGCATAAAAAAGGAATGAAGTTTGTATGGTTAGTAGAGTGTGAGGCTATCTTTCAACAGCTAAAACACCTCTTGACCAATGCCCCTATCTTAAAAATTGTAGACCCTGGAAAGGATTTTTTAGTCTGCATGAATTCTTGCAAGGAACGACTTGGTGGATTCCTTATGCAAGAGGGACATGTGATTTTCTATGTGTAATACCCTTAGGCCGAACCCCAATTGTAAATGTAAATGAAAATGTACTTAAGTTGGTGAGTTGTTTGATATCATTTTGCATACGCCTTTCATGGCATAGTGTGCACATGTACTGCGCACAAAAATGATGAAGTGTGCACATTCCAGGATACCGCATGCATCAAACTTAAGTGCGCGCAATTTTGAGGCCAAGGATCCTTTGTGTATATGTTGTATTTTATAGGTTGGTGAACCAGTTATTATAAGCTAGGAGGCTTATGTGTTGAATTAGGCCAGACAGCATAGATGCTAAAGGTCAGTGAGACTATTTTTGTATAACTCTTAACATTAATATAATACATTGTTGTGTGTAGACCAACCAAGATAAAAGAGTATGGAGGACTAAACTACACTAGTTAGGGAAAGGGGGCTAAAACTTAAGGATAAGAGGCTAAGCTAGGCAGCTTAAGCCAAAAAGGAACATTATATTAATATTCCTTAAAGTATAAAGTATGGATAATTATTTTATCCTAAGTTCTAAGGATGGGGACAAGTGGGCCAAAGTGGTTCTCAACATAAGTGTCAAGTTGGTAACATGCATACATATAGTTTGGACTCAGTTCATTTTTGGAAGCATTCCATCATCATGCACTCACTCATTGTGTTGTCCTCAGTACCTTTCTGTTACTATCACTATAACTGTACATGTACCCATACTCGTACTTGTACATGGTTATATTAGGAGTTGGACTGAAGAAGTGGGTCTCAGGCCCATGGGAGATTGAAGAGGCAGGTTGCCAGGCCCATGAGAAAATATCTCTAGGTGAGAGAATTGTTGGGAATTAATTCCCGAATGTGCTAAACTGCAGCTATAGGACTATGAAATTCCTGTCTGGACTATTGTTGAAGCCCAGAAAGGAAGTGGGGCAGTTGAAGGACTGTTGAGCAGAGAAGGGGCACACTTCCCGAGGTGGGACAAGCATGTGGGGAATGAGGGACTGTAGGTTGTTAGTTTGAGTTGGCACATGTGACGGAGTTTTTCCTATTGTCTGAGATACATCACACTGGTTAGGAATCTCTTTATCCAGGTGGAGTTTAGTCCCAGCTTGGGGGTGACCCATTGCTGAGAGTGATGAGCACCATGTTCTAAGGCTGGGAGGTTTGTGGAAGTTCTGGATGTAGTTGGTGATATATTTACCAAGATAAGTGTCAATTGTGTGTTAAATTACATGTTGCATTATTATTTATGTGTTTATTTTTATGGGATTTTTTGGTGTGTGTTGCATGTGTATTTTTATTATTATTATGTATGAATATGTGCATTTGCAGAATGTATGTGTCTATTTTAATCTTTATATATAAAGTTTCATAAGAGTTTTTCTATGTATATGTTTTAATTTTGTATACAGTTCGAAAATTTTATGGTGGCATAGCCTAGTTGGATGTTGGGGATGTTACAATATGGTATCAGAGCTCCAGTTTTCAACATTGCACCTGCATGGGCCGAGCAAGTTGAGTTGAAGTGAAATTTCACAAAGAATTGATTTCAAAGTGGCCAAATTTCAAGTTACAAAGCGTCCATGGTAAAAATTAGAAGCAATTGCATGGAATTGGGAAAAAGCGCCATTTTTTGTTGTTAAATTCATGGGAAAATTGAGAAATTTGGCCAAGTGGTGAGATTTTCTTAATTTAATATATGTTCTAGAAATTTTAGACCTAGAATTGGTCGAATTTGAAGTTACAGGGAAGCCATGACAGATGGAGCAAGATTAGTTGATTAAAATTCTCAATTCGTGAATTGAGTTTGGGAAAAAATTGTTCAAGGAATGTCAACCAACAACGATTTGTTGTTGTATAGGTTGAATTGGTGTTATCGGGGTGAAATTGAACAAATTTCATAGTTTCGGAATGTCTATGGTGAAAATTGGGAAAAAGTTTGGCAAAATCCCCAATTTATGCAACGGAATTCACGAGGAATTGATGCACATAAAAATGAATGTGTGCAGGTGTGTGCACTAAAAAGGCATGATGCACAGTGAAAATCATGTGATGTGTGGAAAATAAGGGTGTGTGGCTACGCGCACTAAAATTTGGCGTTGTGCGGTGCAGAGTGGTAATGTGTGGAAAATATTGGCGCCTGGTTGTGCGCACTTAAATTTGGCGTTGCGTGGTGCAGAGTGGAAATGCGTGGAAAATACTGGTGCATGGGTGTGTGCACTTAAATATGGTGTTGCGCGGTGCAGAGTGGTAATGCGCGGAAAATATTGGCGCGCGGGTGTGCGCACTTAAATTTGTCGTTGTGTGGTGAAGAGTGGTAATGCGCGGAAAATATCGGTGCGTGGGTGTGCGCACTAAATTTAGCATTGTGCAGTGTAGATTGAGTGGTTCATGCACAATATTGGTGTGTGTGGTGTGCGCATGTATAATAATTGTGCATGTGGTGTGCGCAATATTGACAGAACGCAAAGGAATTTTGTTGGTGCGCGCGAAATGTGGGTATATGTTGTCAAGCAAAAATTTAATTAATGGTGTGGGCGGAGTACGGTTGGGCGGTGGGGGCATACTAAAATTTGGCATGGTGCAGTGTGTAGAGTGTAATGCATGCATAATATTAGTGCATGACACAAAAATTGTGCACAACAGGTATTAGTGCATGAACCAAAATTGTGTGCGGTGGATATTTGTGTGTGACAAAAAACTAGTGTGCACCATTTATTGGTGCGATAGAGAAGTGATACACATTGGTTATAGGCACGCGGAGAATGCACTACCTTATGGTGTTGTTGTGAATGCTAAATATGGGTGTACATGTTCAAATTTGTGCGTGCAAAGTCGTTTGGATGGTGTACAACAGTAGAAAACTAGTGAATTTCTGCAACATTTTATACTGTTTGAAGGTCATCTTTTTGCAGCGTGTTTTTTTGGCCCTAAACAACGTTTTTAGCTACTCAAAAAACTCGAGAATAGAATATAACAAGGTACATTGTCTCTTTTCAGATCAAATGAAAGAGCCCGGAGAGAGCTTTCTAATTGTGTAAATCGTTCGTCAAACGGAGCTTTTATGAGGAAGTTACAGGACAAATAGTGGAGGGTCAATTTTAAACCCAACTAGAAGGGCCATAACTTTATACTCTGGAATCAGATTGAGGCACGGGAGAATTCCACGGAAATCTATTGAACCATATAAAATAGTCCTAGAGATGAATTAAAATTTTGGGCATGTTAAAAAACTTTAAGATGGCAAAGAAAGCACCTGAAGCATTCCAGACCAAAAACACAAATTGGCCTATACTTCAGCAGGTTGTAACTAGCAACCCAAAACCCAGAAAGAGGGGAAACTTGGACAGACTGTTCAAAATATGTATATGAAGAAATGAAATTGAGATCCTACTAAAACTCCAATGGATTAGGTGCAAAAATGCATAATTACAACGCATAATTTCACCAAGTTGAAGAGTGAACAAAAAAATTAATGGACAATTTTCAAATAACCATAGCTTTTTTCTCAAGACTCAGAATTGAGGATGGAAGCATGCGTTGGAAAGGTCTTGGAAAATAGAATATAATTATTCACCCAGAAAAATTATCTGGGCATTCAATTTTCAGGAAATCATAAGAAATAATTATGATGCATTATTGAACCAGAATGGTTCATATTTTCATGAAATTGTTGAAACAATTAGCCTGACAAAGTTTTGTTGGTTGCACATTTTGCAAAGTTAAAAACAACTAGATAATATAAGGATCGGCATAGAGTATAGAGAAATGGAATATTCACAAGGGGATTATAGCCAAGAAGATGAGATCGGAGGGATGGATGTTTATATGGGCATTGAAGGAACAAACTCCAATGGACATGGAGAAGGAAGGGATGAAAACATGAATATGGTAGAGACCATTAAAAAATTGCAGAAGGATGCCAAAATCCATAAATATGATAATGAAAGGCTTATGAGAGCAAATGAGAAGAAAGAGGACTTCAAATGAAGTTAATGCGGATCTTGAACAGAATAGAAAATAAATTGGATAAGGATAGTGGCTCAAGCAAATCAGGAAGTCACAGGTCTCCTGATGAGAAAAGAAAAACAAGAAGTGTTGGAAGACATCACCATCACTCCCCAAGGAATTCCAATAAGAGAGCGTACATCAGCTCAAGTCCATTCCCTATCAGGAAGCATAAGAGGTCTGGGGTGGATGAGCTATGAGGAGAAATGAATAAAATCAAACCTCCTACATTTGATGTTGAGCACAAGAAGGATGAAGATGCAAAGACATGGTTGATGAGAATGAGAAAGTATTTTCAATTGCATAATTATTCTTCTCATGTAGAAGGAATAATTGTCATCTATCAAAGGGAAAGGAATCCGCGTGGTGGGATTAGCTTGTGCAGGTGCAACACATTAAAGAGAAAAATGTTACTTGGAAGGAATTCAAGAAGTATTTTGAAAAGAAATATTTGACTAAGAGATATTATGACAAGAAAATGAAAGAGTTATTTGAACTCAAACTTGGGAGTATGACCATAGATGAATATGAAAGAAGGTTTTTAGAAATGTTGAAGTACGTTTCTTTCATCAAGGATGAGATAGTTAACATTCATAGGTATTTGAGTGGATTGTCATCATTCATCAGTGAAAAAATACAATATGATGATCCCAAAACATTGGAGGATACCATAAGGCAAGCTAAATGCCTATATGATCAGCAAAAAGTAGGGCCCACTTTCCAAAAAACTTGGGAAGAAAAAAACAAATTCAAGATGGATCAGAGGAAGAAGGGGACTAAGCCACCATTCTTAGAAATAGTCCTCAGGGACAACCAATGTCTAGAGAACCCAAAATGATTGAGACCCACTAGTGCTCATACACTAGGGGCACATCCATAGGGATTCCATGGACCTGATTCATTGCATTACATGGATGAACCAGGTCTTCACACGTTCACATGTGCTCGTCCACAGGAACATCCACTCTACAGATTTGCTTCCCACTGCCACCAACAAGAGGATCATCTGGAATCTTCTCGTCAACTCTGTTGTTGCTCAGAGGAGGCCATCACATCATCTTCATTTATGTTCACATGATGTTGTGCCCAACACTTTTGGGATTTCCCACTTTCACCTTGTGCTCAGCCATAGGCACATCCTAACTCAACAGATTGATTTTACATCGGATAATCATTTGGATTTCTTCTCACTCACATCATGGAGGAAGCCATATCTACGTTCTTGACTCTATCCCAGGAAGGAACCACGAACCCTTCATAGGGGCTTTATCTCAGTTTTGTAAGCTGAGAGAAAGACTTCACATAGTTTCTATGTTCCACATATCATAGGTTTGTAAGCTGGAGGATGTCTCCCATAGATGCATTCATCAACACTCCCTCTCAGATAGGGAGGCATTCTTCATCAAGCCAAATCTCATATCGATGTACTCTGAATTTTGTTTTTGGCTAAGGTCATCCATACTCCCTCTTAACTCAGAAGGAATTCTTCACCAAGTAAATGTTTGGTGTAGAAGTTTGTAGTCTTCTCATGTGGAGAAAGGTATTGCAAGTATACAATTTTCTTCTACATCAAATCTCTGACATAAGAAAATTTTATCTCTCTATGTGGCAATCCATTAGGAAGCTCTGGTTTCTTTAAGGAGCTTTATATATGGCTCTCTTTCATCAACATATGAACCATCTCATGGTGTTGAAGGAAAATCTCCCTGCGCACAAGTAGATCTCCTCTTGAGAGCTAGACTCTTAACTCTTAAGACAGAAGACGATTATCATGGACACTAACTTCCTTTTATATCTATACAAACTGATGTATGAGGAGGAAGGAGAAAAGAAGTACCTTTTATCGACGTTTTTCCCTGCACGCTCCGAGTTGAGCTCCGATCTTTCACTCCTCGAAAATCCCTGTAGACAAACAAGAGTACAACCACTTCCTACTCTACTGATATTAGCTTGAAATAGACCTATCTATCAAAGACAAGTTCATGTGAGATTAAACACAAACTAGAAAGAAACAGGCCAAGCATGTCATATTAATGAGAACAATGATGGAAGTAACTTACAACCGTAGATGTGAGTGCAACAGCTTCGTCAAATCCCCTTTGTCTAACCCTTGCTCAAAATATCCACGATCTGGATGACAGCAACTTCACTAATTACTCTCCTCCAGTTCACTGAGTGTTTCCTATGAGATCATAGGTTTCATGCTTCTAATTCTTCCCCCTTATTCTACCATGATATAGCATGCTTATATAGGTTTAGAGAGGCTTAACCTCTTGAGATATCTTTAGGGTAGGTTGAGGATTTTCCTCCTTGAGTTAGGGATCTTCCCTAAGATCATGGCTGAACTAGGAATTCGAATTCAACTGCCTTCCAAGATTGAAAGATCTTCTCCTTATTCTCCTCAACAGACCAACTCCTGCCCAGAATAGACAATGCTCCCTCAAAAGGGCCATCAGAGCGCTATAGCACTCCCTAGAAGGCTTTAAGGGGGTGCCAGTGCTCTTAAAATCAATAGTTCTCCTCTTGCAAGGTTGTTCAGTGCTATAGCGCTCCCTAGCAGTTTATAGGGGAGCGCCAGCGCTCCTAAGAGAGATATAGGGGAGCGTTCTCTTCTAAAAACCTAGATTCAGTGATTATTTCAAGTGGCAAGAGGCACTTAACTTCAGTTAACCATTCCTCTTCCTTTAGATCAAGTGTCTTCTTAATGTCGTTATCAGTATGACATAGGAATCATGGCAGTATGCTTTGCTTGACAATTGCGACACTTGTGAGCAACATGCGACACTTGTGACACTTATCAAAGTGAGTAATGTTGATGTGTAACAGATTTCCCCCCAAAGTATGAAGTCAAAAGATGAGAACTGATAACTGAAATGCTTTGTAGACTTTCAAGCAAGGGTATTGTTAGCATCAGAAGTCACTCCTAGATTGCTTGCAGGAGCTGAGCCTGACACCCATCAGTTTAATGTCACGATTTGTTATAAAGGAGTGATCAAATGGGAGGAAACTCGGAACAATATCGTTTCAACTATGAAACTAGGTTGGGCATGCATGAGCGAGTGAGGTCTTAGAGAAACTCCAAATAGTGAGTTGTAACAAGGGTGAGTAGGGGGAAGACTTATATAAGAAAAGTGCAGGAGTCTGTTATAAGCCTCAGGTTTCTAATAGACTGTGAGAGAAGGCATCTGAAGGTAAGATCTTCTTACACCCAAATGCAGGAAACCAGAGAAAACAGTAATGCAACAATAAATCATTTATCATAACATAATTGTTCTAATTCATACGAAACATTCGATCATGAACTCTCTGGCATGAGACGAAACATAGATGGAAAAGGAAAATTGTTTGTCATAAAACAAGAAACCTCAAACACAGATGCATAACCAGGAAACCAGAATGGTTGTTAAAACTTTATAGTCGGGAGATTTTCTCTACCATCGATAGATACAAAAATGGTGAAAACGCCTACATATACTCAGAACAACCACACCAACAAAACCAAGACATCACATTAAACACATTGGGTCTGCATGAATTCTAACAATCTACGCCTGCAATCTTTAAATAATTGTGCACCAACGGCGGACGCAATCGAACTTCTGACAGCTTCGTGGGCGAATCGACGTGCCTTTAATTCATAGCCGGACTTTCCCATTATGGTGGAGACGATGTCTAACCACCACCAACTGCTTCAATAATTGCTTCCTTGGGATTGAGGATGGTCCGGCCAACTCGGCACCTCAGGGACGTGGACGGCCCTTCGCGTTGCCACCTGGATTAGCTGAACGGCCTGATGAATAGACGTGGAAGCCAGCGCGAAGAATGGGGTGCACGACGGGAATAGTGGCCCCAAAGTTATGAGGGCGGGGCATGAAAATATGAGGGGGTGAGAGAGGTTACAAGGGAGACACATGGAAAAAGGAGATAAGCGGAGGAGGCAGGAGAGGAGACGTGATGGGCACATTTTAGTGGGAGGCTGACGTGGAAGGGAGCGGGACACATGGCAGGTGGTGAGTGGATGATGAGATGGGGAAAGGACCACCTGGACTAAAGAGTGGAGAAGGATAGATGATACACGGTAGCAGGGGAAAGGTGGCTCCGGAAGATGACATAATGGGGGAAGGGCCCACGTTGGTTAAACATAGAGAAGCTGAGGAGGATGGGATCACGCGAGCACTGTTGATCTGGGTGCTTGGATCTCGGTCGTTGGGAAGATGCACGCCCGATTCCGGACCCCCCCCCTTGGCTTAAAGGTAGAAAGGCAGGGGGGTCCGGAATAGTGTTGAGCGTTGTTGATCCGGGCACTCTGATCAGGACCGTCGAAGAGATGCGCCTTCGATTCCGGACCCGCCCCCCTCCGCTTAAAGGTAGAAAGGCGGGGGGAGCGGAATCCTATATGCACCGTTCATCTGGGCGCGCGAATTTCTGCCGCCCAAACTTGCTTGTAGCTTACCATAGGCACGTAAGCATTCCAAACTTAGGACAAGTGGGTTTTAACCCATTCCTTTGCATTCTAACCCCCTTACAAGAAATATCGCTAACATTTGGCTCCATGGGGGATAGAGTCATCCATGTGATGCTCTAAGAACTCTTTTGTAGATTCAGTGCCTTTGTTGTTGGGATATGGAGTCATTTATTAGGCTGAAAACCAAAACAATATTTACAAAACAAAACAAAAAGAGCCGACTGTGGCTCACAGAAAATATTTTTTTAAGAAATGCCCATTTGCTGGGCCATTGAAAACTTTTTTTCCTTCCAGATCCTGCAACCTGTAAGTGTTGTTTGAAAATACTTCAAGGATCTTGAAAGGCCCAAACTAGAGGGAATCAAATTTGCTGTGTTTTCCCTTATCTTGTTTAGGCGCATCCCATTTGATCACCAGATCACCCTGCTCGAATTATTTCTTTTTTCTCTTCCTGTCAAAAGCCTGCTTGATCTTCTGCTGATGATTGTAGGCCCTGTTCATGACATGTTCTCTGATCTACTGCACTTCCACCATCTGATGAATCCTTCTGACCACATGGTTAGGTTCTCCTTCAAAGTCCTAGAGGAAATTTGCCACAGATAAGGCAAGCTGAGTGGGGAAAACGATCTCTATTCCGTAAACAAGTTGGAAAGGTGAGATGCTCAGGGATTTCTTGGTTGTCACCCGATCAGCCCAAAGAGAAAATTTGAGCTTTGAGTCCCAGGCCCTTTTATTGTCCTCCAGTAGCTTCTTAATGAGCTTGATCAGAATTTTATTGGAGCACTCTGCCAGTCCATTTCCTTGAGGATAATAGGGAGTAGAGTGAATCAGTGAAATCTCAAACTGTTCACAGAACTTGACCAGAGGCTCAGACCGAAAGGGGGAGGCATTGTTAGTGACAATTTTTCTAGGGCAGCCAAATCTAGCTATGATATCTTCTAGGAAGTTGATAATCACTTTATGAGAAGTGCTTCTGGTAGGGAAAGATTCTATCCATTTGGTGAAATAGTCAGTCGTAGTCAGAATCCATTTGTGTTGGCCACTTGAGGGAGGATGAATTTCTCCGATGAAGTCCAACCCCCACTGCTGAAAGGGTGTTGAAACTACTATAGGCTTTAATGGCAGAGATTTGAGTTGTTGCTTTCCTGAGAACTTATGGCATTTGATACAAGCTCTGATCTCTCTGCAGACATCAGGAAATAAGGTGGGCCAGTAATACCCAGCTCGGAGGATCTTGTGAGCTGTGGTCTTCCAAAAATGATGACCTCCGCAGAGACCTCTATGGAAATTGAACATAACCTTCTAGGCATGCTATGGGTCTAGACACCTTAGTAATACCCCCAGAGGGTCCTTCCAATACAAGGCTTGGTCAATGAGACAATATCTGACCGCTTTGAGCTTTAAAGCTCTGGCCTTACTTTTTCCCAATCCATCAGGGGGCTTTAATTCTTGCAAAAAATACAAGATATCCTTGTACCAGGGGCATGATGCTAGTGATAGGGCACCCTAGAAATGTTTATTGGATGGATCATCTTTCTCATTGATGAATTTAATTCCCAAAGCCTTGCAATTGGATTCAGCCAGCAACTTGGCCAAACCCTGCCCCTTTATCAACTTAGTGGGCTTAATCTCCAGATCAAATTCTAGGATTTTGGCGATCCATTTACCTCTCCTCCCGTCTATGTCAGGTTGGATAAGAATGTCCTTCACAGAGGTTGAAGGGACATATGCAGTGATTTTTGAGTGCAAAACATAGACTCTGAAAGATTTAAGAGCCTTCACCAGGGCATAGGCCTGCTTCTCCATGATCTCGTACCGGATTTCTGCGTCTCTCAATGCCTTTTTGTAGAAGGAAATAGGTTGCTCTTGCCCTTGATCATTTTTCTGCAACAAAACTACTGCTACTGTATCACAAGAAGCAAAAGAAAATATTAGAAAATCTTTGGAATAATCGGGACTGATTAGCACAGGTGCCTCAGTCAATGCCTTCTTTATTTGGACAAAATATTCCATGGGCTCAGTGGTCCATTTTACTTCATTTCCCTTTCTGAGCATGGTTGTGATGTGCTTTACCAGTTCAGAAAAATTCGAGACGAATCTCCTCAGAAAATTAATCTTCCCCAAAAATGCCTGAACCTCTTTTTTAGACCTGGGGAGTGACAGGGTCTGAATCGCTTCCACCCTGCTAGGATCAATTCTCACCCCCTCTGCTGATACTATATGGCCTAATATCTTTCCCTCCTGCATAGAAAACAACAATTTCTTGGGGTTTAAAGATAGGCCATACCTCCGACACTTCCGGAAAACCTTCTTCAAGTGCAGTGGTGCTCTTTATCAGTCTTGGAGAAGACTGTTATGTCATCTAGGTAAATCACCACGAACTTATCTTTTTCCCCGATGAAGGCTATTTCCATGGCTCGCTGGAATGTGGCTCCTGCATTCATCAACCCAAAAGGCATTTTGGCATACATGAATGTACCCCAAGGAGTGGTGAAGGTTGTCTTTTCCCAGTCCTCAGGCATGACTGAGATCTGATTGTATCCAGAGAAACCATCAATCATGGATATTCTGGAAGCACCGGTGACCTTCTGCAATATGTGTTCCATGTTGGGTAGGGGATAATTATATTTCCTTGAGATCCTGTTCAGGTTTCTGAAATCAACACAGAGTCTGATTTCGCCACTTTTCTTCCTTACTGGGACCAAATTGGCCACCCAGTCGGAATATATCAAGGGGACAATGATTTGGGCATCTAGCAGATTCTTCACTTCTTTCTCCATGACAGGTAGCAGCATGGGATTTATCTTCCTTAGATTTTTCTTGAATGTCTTAGCCTCTTCTCTCAGTGGGATCTTGTGCTCAATGACTGATGTGTCGTATGTCTTGAGGTCTTCATAGGTCCATGCGAACACATCAACAAACTCCCTCAGCAACTCAGTATATTCGGCCCTCTGCTCCTTGGTCAAACTCCCTGACAACTTGATGAAATTGGGCTCCTCTGGTGTGCCTATGTTGCATTCAGCTGTGTCAGCATCATCACCTGAAACTCTACCCTTTACTGCCACATCATTCCCATCGAACAACCTTTCTAATGGGATTAGTCCTTTCGGAATGTGATTGCTTGGTAGCCGAATAATCTGATGGTCTGCAATTTTATTCAAGAATTCCCCAGGGTGATGGTCACTTTCCATGTTGGGATCCTCATCTATGTGCAACGCAGAAAAGTCATCAACGGATTGGAGAAATTTCTCGATTTCCAGGTCATCTTCAAATACCTTCCAATGTTTGACATTATCCGGTACATAGGGTCTATATCTTATTTCAACATCAGATTTGACAATAGGCGACAGAGGAACTTTAAGCAAGCTAGCTGAGACAGCTAAAGAATCAGCTAAAGTATTTTCTTCCCTTGGAATGAAAGAAATGTTAAAAGCCAGGAAGAAATTATTGATCAGGTCCCATGCTTCATTTATGTAATTCTTGAGCCGGGGATTTTTAGCACGATAAGCATTTCTGACTTGTTGGATAATCAACTCAGCATCTCCAAATATTGTTATCTCTTTAATTCTCATTTCCTTTGCAGCCCTCATACCCAGAACAAGAGCTTCATACTCTGCCATGTTGGTGGTGGTATCAAATTCCAGCTTATATGATAGGGATATGGTTTCTTGACAAGGTGATATGAATACCACTCTGGCACCTGCTCCTATACTGGAGGAAGCTCCATCAAAGAACATCTTCCAAACAGAGGTGGTTGGAGGAGGCATCTCCTGACTAAGAATGGGTTGTTTTCTTATCTGCAAATGGGCCTCAGGAGTCTCAGTGACCTGTAACAAAC
>ML861319.1:9085-24227 GCA_009831015.1 Picea engelmannii | reverse complement strand
GATAGAAAGTCTCTGAGTTGTGGCTCCAAGAACTCCAAATGTGATAATGGAATCTCCAAACTTTCAAATAGTTGCAATTGTTATTCCTGCAAAACATCTTAACACAAATATGATAGAAATAAATACACAACATGACATACAATCTCATGCAACTTCCCATAACAATTAAAAACATAACACAATCATCTTAAATGTATGTAGTGGCGATTAAACACACACACAAAATCATTCAGTCACATAAAAACAAATATGTATACATATCGTTCAAGCACAACAATCAACAGTGAATAAGGCAAAACTTAGAAGTCATTGTATAAAAATTAACCCATCTTCCAGCATAATTAACACAATGAATACAACCACTTATTCATATGGTTGTTTCTCTATTTCACAAGAGGCCATGGAAACAATTCAACTTGTCTTCCTTTCTGACACATCCTCATGATCCCAACCACCATGTTGTATGCATTTTTCGATTTCCCTCTCCCTTGCCATCCTCACCTTCCATGCTCAGGCATCCCCTTCACTGCTACACAGTCCCTCGAGTGATCCATCATTTTTTAAGGTGTTCTTGTGCAAGGGGAGTGCCAACTCACTACCAAAATTTCACTGGAAATTTGTAACTTGTGGCATTCATAGGGTTCTAGTGTTGTAACAATATCCTTCTTCCCGAGCTTAAAATATTTCAATTTTAATTTCCATCATCTTATCTGTATCACACATATACATTCATCGTGAGACATCATCACAACAATTTTCAATTATTAATTTTCAAATATGTTTCATATAGGAAATCCAATTTCCCAAGCACGAGATTCCTTCTCATAATTTTTTGGCTCTTGCAACAGTAGGCATCGATCTTCCTCATGGGATTACACCATTGTCATATCCAAGACCATTTTTCCTGCAATTTTCTCAACTTTCATATGCCAAACAATTGTCAGTATTCATGCACTTTTTCATCTCATTGCAACATTTGCAATCAACCCATGAAGTGATTTCAAAATTATATTACTCTAAAAATTCAATCACTTCCAACTATTATTCATATTAAATGGAATGAAACTAGCATCCCTTGCACATGCATCATTTAACATACCAAGATTTTCATAATGCAATCAAACATTATCAACAAATTGATATGCCAATATCCATGGCCACATCTATACAATGCTTCCTTGCATTGACTCCAAAATACCTCATATTTGTGTCATGTATACCACCATGGTGAGTTGGAAGGTCTAGCCATCGCATCATCCAAACTGTTCCCAATTACTTGTTCAATCATTTGTATACCTTCCTCTTCAACCCATACACAACACTAGGAATATGATCCCTTCGTGTTATCCAGTGTTGACAAAGAGGTTGTAGTCCAAATATCAGTGATACGGGGGAAGACCATTAAGCACTTGTATGGCACAATATCCCTTCCATATCCAACCACAACATGGCCTCGCATATGGCTATCTCTATTGGAATTCATTGTTATAACAATAACTATATATCATGTCTTGAATTGGTTGTGATCTCATAACCCATCATAGCATAATATGCAATTAAATTTCATATAATTGCATACAAACATTACACAACACGTGTACATTCAAGGCCCTCTGCCTTTACACATCAATTCAATATTGAAATTTAACTGAGGGAATTCTTACTTCAATTCCCTTAATCATGTATGCATCATAAGCAACCACATGCTTACCTGCATGGTTGTTATTGCATTACTTGATTCTACCCAATCAATTGATATTTTTCAGAAGCTCATAGGTTCCCTTCACCAATTTCTTGATCAACATTCCCACCATCCTCCTTGTCTTCATATGGATGGATTTCATAGACAACATCAACATCATTTTTAGTCGAGCTATAAACTTTTCCTAGATACATAATCGATCATTAGTCATATTCAAATATCACAACTTCATTATTTCACATATAACAACAGACTACTCTCAATCTACAAGCATTCCATGATGATTACACAAACATATTTAGACATGTTCTCTTGCACAAATGCACATCAATATGCATTAAGCATTCAATTTTGTCATGCGTACTTCATGCACATGCATTCTAGCCTTATTTATGCATCATGTGTACTTCATGCACATGCATTCTAGCTTTAATTATGCATCATGCATCAGTTCTATCATGCACTTCAAGTGCATATTTATTTCAACCCTTTTTTTGTGTGTTGTAGATGGTTGTCCTTGAATTCCTATAGATCCCTACACCCCTGTGCACTGTCATTGTGCTCATATGTGCACCACCATTTTCTGATCTGAACCTTTTCTGGCCAAGTTCCACTTGGCCTTTATGCATTTCCATCCAATATGCCTTATTGGCCACTACCTCCACTTGGGAGACCTCATTCCAACCTTACATTGTTGGAACCTTCCAACACATTGGAATGATGTAATTCATATCATTCCATCTTAATCATCAACATTATGGCATCCATTGCAACTATCTCTAGTTTCCCATTGGCTTTCTCAAATTTTTTTGAATACTTTTCTTTACACCATTGAGTAATTTATTGTGAAGCCTTGTACTATCCACTCAGGACCAATCTACTCCCATTGGGATGATAATTTTCTCTATTGGAACTTTCAATGAATAACCTTTATTTTTCCGCCCCTTGAATTATTTGTACCTGTACCCTGCTTCCACTACACACTTTGATAACATAAGTGGCTTTCTTACTATGTATAGTTTTAGAAAAAAGAGGTTAATTCCTGGTTAGGAATTATTTTTTAGGCATTCCTATGCCTTCCCTCAGAGATGACTCAATCATCATCCCCAAGTTCCTTGCTTTTATTTGGTGACAAGCTCTTCATCCATCATTGCATTTCTACCTTCATGGCTACGAAGTCTCACCTTGCCTTTTTGTGCCCATTAGTGACATTACTCACCTATAGGATTCATGTTTTTTTGTGATAATATCTATTGATTCTCCTTCGAAATTCATTCAAACTCTATAACAATTGAATACTAATTTGGCTTTGCTCTTCCCAATCCCTTTATCCACTTTCCATTACCCGCTTTGTAGCTATGCACTTCTCTCTGTAGATCTTTATTACCTCATTCGACTATACAAGCTCTGCCCTGCTTCGCTTTTCATTGGACATTTAGAAATATAATATTTGATAGGAACACAAAATCTCCACTCATGACCTCTGATCTCCCTATTAACAATACCTGGATACAACATTCTCTACTTTAATGTTCTTTGCTTAGTAAGAATGCCCTATTATTAAGCTACACCCATTTTCCCATTACTGGGCCGTTGCATTTCCAAATGTGTCTCTATACCTCAACATAGGCACTACAATGAGTTTCAATAATCTTTCTAACCCAATACCCACCTTTGACATGCACCTTTGTCATCTGGAAATCTTTTTCCAAAATTGACATTGTTTTGGAAAACTTTCACCTTAAATAGTTGCATGGTTCATGGAATCCAACTCCACTTTTCCTGCAACTTTATGAGGAAACCAGATGATTACTTAGAGAACTCAATCCTTCGTTCATGTTTTCCTTCATATCACCTTTCCAATGGCTATACTCATGCTTGGATCTGATTTCTAAGTTAAAAGTTATGGCTTCCTGAAATCAACAGTTTCACCCATTTTTGCACCTGTTTCACTAGTTCAAATAATTCTTAGAGGCCAACTTATGTCACATGTAGAAGAAAATATGCTAGGAATCATAAATTTTTTATATGATACACTAACAATATTGATGAAAATGAGTTCATAACAACTCTCCTATTTCTGATCTAATGCTCTAGTCAAAATATGCAGTAATATGGAAATGACAACTTTGTCCTTTTTTGCTTTTTTCAGACATAGAAATATTGGATTTTTTCCCTATTTGTGCATCTCCACATCAACTCCTTTGGAATTTTTCCAGGAGTCCAAAATGGTATCTCCATACATATATTTTGAGCTATTTATCAAAATTTCACTTTTAACTAGGCTACGAATTAATAGTTATGGCCTACAAAAGTTTATACTATTTTCTCATCTTTTATCCCTCTATACTACATGTGTCTTTTCATCCATCATGTACAACATTAGGTACCCATATTCCAATTCTGGTTCCATGGATATCTTCTATGGTCCATGATCTTTCTACAGACTACTCCTATGCCCCAAACTGACTTATGAGCAAGGAGTTATACTCTCTGGAAGTAAACTAACACCTAAATTATGCCATGTACTGTTTCGACTGTAAATTTCTCATGCAAGCTCTATTTTGTGCTCATAACAACTCGTGGGAATTATCTTACCAAGTTCTTTCATTTTAAGTAGTAGAACCTTTGTGTATCATTGATACTCATTGTTCTCTTGATTTTGACTACTTAAGAATGTTGTTTAGGCCCTCAAAATGCCTCCACAAGTTGATGACTTTCAAAATCTGAAAATTTTCGTAGAAAATTGATTGATTTATTGTTGTAATAGCCTTTTAATCCAAGTTGTTGAACTCAAAATAGGGAGTAGTCCCAACCATTGATCCACTAAAATTTTCCAATTGCATGGATGAATCTCCACCATTGATCACCAACTCGAAAGCAATCTGGACTGTCAATTCCCCAACATCCGAAACACCATCAACGATCAATGATTTTCCTTGGAAAACCAAAATCGTTCACGAATTTTGCTGAACCCCGATCACTCCATCGACAATTGGCGAAATCTTTTGGAATTACCAAACACTTTGCAAATTACGTTGAACCTCGATCATCAATGATCAACAATTTCCTTGGTGAACTAAACTTGTTCATGATTTTTGTCGAATGTCGATCATCAGTGATCAGTGATTCCTTAGATGATGTGGCAACTTGAATGATGTGGCATGACATGTGGATGTTGACATGACAACTTGGATGACATGGAATGACATGTGGATGTTGACGTGGCATGACACCTCATCCTTATCTCTCCCTTCATCGGCGATCGACAATTTCTTTGGGACAAACCAAACACTTCTTCAATTTTGCCGACCCGATCGTTGATGATCGACGATTTCTCTTGGTTGAAAGAAACAATTTGCTAATTTTTCCAACCGGACCATTGACGATGGACGATTTCTCTCAGATGGATAAAAAACATTGCCAATTTATCCGACCCGACCATAGGCGATCGACAATTTATTTGGGATGAGCAAAATGATTTTTCGATCCTATCATCTCAACCATCGTTGATCTGTGATTTCTCTTAGCGAATTAATTCATTCATGAATTTCGTCAAACTTAGACACTTAGAAATTTTCGACAAAAATCTAGGATGGATCTAGGTGTGGTGAACCAACCTGGTTCACTATGTAAATATCCAAAATACTTGGAATACAAAGATATCCATTTAGGATAATAATATATATAAAATGTATGAGTAAATATGATATATGGGATTACAATGACAATGAGGGCCATATATACCCACGCAGGGGTGGCAATTCATTAATAGACACGTCTTTTGGATACGACACGTCTTTTCATTATAATGTATTAATTATTATTATGTAATGATTACTTATTTATATCTATATATTTTATATATTTATGTTGATTACATACCTTCCCCTTTAGAAACGCTTTGTTTTCAAAGCATGCTTATGGAGAGGCTTACGTCTTCGTTCCGACTCACAATGTCCTTGAATGATTCTCTATTTTTGGTGTGGTAAGGATTGATGATACAAGATTATATGAATGACGAAGAGTTGAACAAAAATGTTGAATTGTGAAAGGATCATACCATCTCAATTCAATCTTTTGCGGCACGTTGTTTTTCCACGATGAATGGTTATCATGAGACTGAATTACGCTGGTATAAATATTTTTCGGATGATAAGTTAGTCATTTCTGTCTTGAACAAAATCGATATTCGGACTGGTTAAGATATCTGCTCGTATGATTTGGATGTCGATAATGATTTCTTATAACATGATTTTTTGTTATCATACTTGTAGTGTTTTCTTTGTTTAACTTCAATATATGATTTTCTTCACGCACCGATGTTTCCTTGTTAATGGATAAATTTCGATTAGTAAGTATACTTGGAGATTCCATCGTTTGTACTCCAACCTCTGACGTTGTGTTTTTTTTAGTTGACTTTGCAACTTCTTGAGCTGTCACATGGATTGGATCTGTAATTGTTCCATTTTCCATAACTTGGATTTATTCATCTGAAAACCTGGTTGCTTCCTTTTGTCTAAGTAGTTCTAACTTGTTTTCCAAAGACCTCTTATCATTCTTAAGCTTTTTTATTTCCATCAGTAGGTTTTGATTATGATTTTTTAGACGTGAATTTTCTTCATTATCTGATTTGATGATATCTTTAATGACTGGATTTTCAAGTTTCTCTTCTTTCAATTTTCTGATTTGTTCTAGTAACCCTTGATTAAGGTTCTTCAAATGCACAATTTCATCTTCTTGTTCTGATAGGTGTTTCTTGAATTCTTTCTTGAGATCTTCTTTTTCTTGTTCTAATCTTTGATTACTCTGCTTTGCAACCTTGGACTTCTTGACTTGTGTAAGTAATTTCTGACTGTGATCTTTTAAGCGAGAAATTTCTTCGTTTTTATCCATGTTAGCTTCGTCAAAATCTTTTTGCATCCTTGATAATGATTTTTTAGTTTCTTGAAGGATCACATTCGAGATATCTTTAAAGTCTTTTGAGGAAGACATTATTGATTTTGACCTCATTGTAATGTCTTGGAATGTCATCATTTTATTTTTATGGGAAAACGTAAAAAAACTTTTCTTTGTATTTAAGATGAAGGTACCTGGTTTTCCAAACCAGGGTAACCCGAGAATTATGTCAACCTATTTTTTATACATAGTTGCAACTTTGAATTGGGATATATATTCATAATCATCAATTGTCACTTGTAAGTCCTTAATTTCATATTGATTTTTGAGAAAAATATCTTCCTTTACAATTATATTTGGATCATGAATTAATAATTGATTTGCCAATTCGATATTGCTTTATTTTTTCTTATGGTCTACACTAATAACAACATTAATCTATTTTCCTTGAATACTCCCCTTTAGTGTAATTAATATGTAACATGGAATATAAAGATATTCATAAGAAAATCTTACTTCCTTCATTTTATTAGAATCCATTTTGGCTTTGTCGATAATTTACGACTCATACACCAATATTTTTTACTTATCTATATCTGTATCTATATATATATACTTTTCCACTAATCAAACCTTTTTCTCTTGTTTTTGGTATCTCAATATTGAAAGATATCTTAATATTGAACCTTGATACCTTATTAATAACCTTTTCAAAAGTTTTTTCTTCGATTAGGACCGAACAACTCTCTTAATGACCCTTTTAATGAATGCGTAAGGTTGTGATTGTATGGACGGGGCAATACAACAGTCAATTTTTTTAATCAACTAGTATGGATGAATGTACAAAATTTTCAATTTAATTGGATGATTTGTACGCATTGGAAGTGGTAAGGTTGTGACTGTACAAACACTAATTATTGATAGTGGTACGATGACGATTTTGTGGTGGCAATACAGACAACTACTGTATGGTAAATGATGTACGGAGGTTGTGGTACGACTTGGTACAGGCGACGACTATGCAGTGGGGGTGCACGACGAATTGAATTGAAAACTGTACTGCAGTCTTTAAAAAAATGATAGTTTTTCGATCTCATTTAACTATACATAAGCTTAATTAATTGTTGAAGTACGACTGCTTATTACAATTGGATGCTGAAAATATTAATTGCAGAAAAATACGGACTGTACCAGTACAACTGATGTGTAACTTTGATTATAATTCAATTTTTCTTAATTTTTTTTTATCAATTTCTGGTTCTGTTTTCTAAATTTTTGTAGTACGTTGATATATTTTTATTTTTATTTTTATATATATTTTAACTCCGGTATAGGCAACAGAGTCACTTTTCTTCAACGATTTTTTTGCAGTGGAATCGTTATTTCTTCAATTGAATTCGATTTTTAAATGGCCAAGGGGCGGTTGGTGGTTAAGGACCAAATCAAAGAAACTTTGAATATTTGAATGGCCAAAGTCCTGTGAAGATATTACCACGGGAAACAAAATTTGACCTAAGGTCTATGGACCAAAGGCCAGGATCAGAAATGATGCTCTGATACCACTGTGGTGAACCAACCCGGTTCACTATGTAAATATCCAAAATACTTGGAATATAAAGATATCCATTTAGGATAATAATATATATATATATATATATAAAATGTCTGAGTAAATATGAGATATGAGATTACAATGACAATGAGGGACGTACATACCCACACAGAGGTGCCCTTTCATTAATATACATGTCTTTTGGATAAGACATGTCTTTTCATTATAATGTATTAATTATTATTATGTAATGATTACTTATTTATAAGTATAAATTTTATATATTTATGTTTGTTACACTAGGTCGTCGATCTCCTGGTCAAAATGATCTAGACCATTGATTCACCATATTTTTCTCAACTCTACCGATGAGTTTAGATTGTCGATCTTCTCTATTCTACCAACTCCGAAAACAAATCTTGCTTGTCAATCTGCTCCATTTTGCTAATTCCAAAAACATATAAGTTTTTGTTCAATCTAGGATGAATCTAGGTCGCTGGTCTCAAAATCAGACGCGATCTTGGTCGTTGATCCAACAAACTCTCCCAACTTCTTCATCCACCATTAAACATAAATTCCAACCTTCTAAGTTGAATTTAACTTTGCAACCTGCAGATTAATACCCTTGATAAGCTCTTATACAGTTATGAGAGAAAAATAAACTCAAATTCATTCATAAATTTGTGGATTTCATTCTGTTTTCACCATTTATCCCCAAATCAGTCACAAATCAAAAATCTGTAACAACAAATTTTGCCAGATTCACGTTGGTCCTTAGCCCATATGGGCCCAATGTTGAACTTAATCTTTGATACCACTTTGTAATGTACCCAACCTCCAAGATGAGACACATTACTCCAAAAAGTACTTAACACATTCTAATACCATTTAAAAATCTACATGCATGCATCATGCCAAACAACTCATGCAACTAATCGATTGAATAAAAACCCGTCCCTTAGGCTTTCCCACTCCCCTCTAGTGATCTAATGCACTCGGTTGGCTAGGAATCTCATAGCTAGGGACTCCAATAACTATCATCTACTCCAAAAGTTCTCACAACAACCTTCACAAGGCTCTTGAGCCAGTTCCTCAACAAGAAAAATGCTCCACAAGCACACAACCCTTTTTTACAGGCACACAAGCCTCTTTCTCAACATATACACAACCAGAGAATGGATGCCTTCAAAGACAACATAGTTGGTGCTCTTCCCAGTATCTAGCTCCTCTCTTGACACTGCCTGAAATCGATGTGTAACAGTTTTCGGATTACCAATTGCTTGAAGGCAATGTATAAAATCTTCGACTTTTAGCAACCCCAAAAAATGAGCATTTGTTTCAAAGCAAGCATAGATGTCCTTCATAAATTGGCTCTTGGTAATGTAACCCACATAGAACTTTTTGTACCATTACCATTATCTCTAACACCCAACACTCTCAATCCACCTATAACACTCCCACCCAAAGTTTCATTGGGTCATTAGTGATACCATGGAGGGAGAACTAGTGTTACATCTGGGTAACCCATCCCATTGAGTTGAAACCATTTAACTTGTTCAAATCTACTTTAGGAAATATATGCCATATACAATGTTGATTATCCATAAAAGGAAGCCTAATGTGATGCTCTCCTTATGCAGATGATTCACCATTGGCCAACTCTACCCACAAGTACAAATTGGTTAATTTGTGACCACGTGACAAAAAAAGTTAGTCACGACATTTGTTATAAGCTAAAATACTAGAAAATTCAAGAAATTTGAATGTATTTTAAATGACGTTTGTTGAGGAAAAGATATGAAATAATCTTACTCAAGCATTTTCAGATACTTCTTGGCTAAAGCAAGATAGATGGGAATATCACTCTATGTTTATAGCCTAAAAAATTGTTTCCTAATCCACAAGTATTGGTTACAAGGGCTTAGGCTGATTTTTTTATAAATGAAAAATTGCTGAAAAATTCAATGTTTATGTAATTTTCTGAATATAACAGATGCAAAAATAAATGTAGAGACATAAGTAAAAAATACCAAGTCAATAATTAACACAGATGAGACATAAAGAAATCACTTATTTCATTCCAATTTATCAAAAGAATCGCTTTCTTTACAAAATTCCTCGAGGAAGTTTGGACCAAAGTCAAACTTAGATGTCCCCGATGAAAACCATACAAAATGACTTCTGATAGAAAGTAAAAACTGAACTTTAAAAGCTGGATCAACTTGCCACAGATTGCTTCCCACTTGACTCTGCACAATATCCTTTATCAGTCATGAAATTTAATTCACAAACAGAGCATCCTACACAGACTATCAAAGATAGATCAACACCTCTGAAAAACAAGTGTCTGAATGATGTAATTCAACCTTGAATCTCGCTGTCTACAATAGGACCTTGTTGTCATAAAAGAGAATTATGATTTCAATGAATTAAAGAATGAATGAAAACTGAACTATCTCAATAAAACTCAAGAGCAAACCTTAGTATGCGTTCTCGTTCTATTCTCCTCTTGTTCCTCCTTCTCTTTTTTCCTTTAAGCAATCATAATTAGTTGAAGTAGTTAAACTACCTCTTTTAGTTAAGTTAACTAAAACTCAACTAACTTTTAGTTTAGGGGGGAAATTAATAAAATAATAATAAGGGTCTTTAATAAATAATAACTAGTAGGTGGGACCCCTTGTGACTCCCTTTAGTTTCTTAACAACATAAACACAACTAGTTAATCAATCAAACACATCCC
This sequence comes from Picea engelmannii, assembly GCA_009831015.1. NCBI lineage: Eukaryota > Viridiplantae > Streptophyta > Pinopsida > Pinales > Pinaceae > Picea > Picea engelmannii. Next base: position 13,334 of record ML861319.1, on the reverse strand, counting down.
TCCTTGTGGCTCCCATCATCACTGTCATAATTTGAAAATTAATATCAATAATATTTGAAACCATATCCAAAAAATATAATATCCAACATATCCAAAAATAGTGTGCTGTCCAAAAATTTCAGCAGTCAACTGTTCTCAACAATCAATAAATAAAACCACTTAAAAACCATATTTGCCACTATGGGAGGCAATTTTCCCCTTGTTGCTATTGTCTCCCTTTGATTTCTCAGAATTTTCCTTAGGTTGTGTGGAGCCTTTAGGTCTGATCTCACTGATAACATGAGAGCAATTGTCTCTCAAATGCATGCGGGATGAAACAGATTTGGCAGAGTCATTTGAGGGAGAGGAGGGGGCAACAACAAATTTTCCTTTATCAGGTGCATGGTGTGCTTCGGTTTTTAACCTCTTACTTGCGTGGGAATACTATACTAGTGAGTGTGCAGGGGAAACTTGGACAATTGGGTTAACTGGTGGGGGAGGAACATACAGAGGCAAATTGGTCCAGTCACGATGTTGGGAGACTGTCGGGTGGACAATCTCTTTCCATTTGTCATTTTCAGGAACTTCAGGTTGTAACGAGACATGAGGGGGAACTGGGATACCAGGGACACATGGGGCTTGGAAAGGAGACCTTTTTGGCCTAGGTTGGACCACTCCTTGTCCAATCCAGTTAAAAAATCCAACTTGGAATAACTGGTTTAACTCTTGTGGGTCTGCATCAAAATGTATAGAAAACCTTGGCCTTCTAGGGCCCCTATTCCAATTTCCTCTTCCCATGTTACCCCGACCATGGCTTCCTCTTCTGAAGAAGCTCATTCATGTATGCATTATTTATTAGCAACTAGTTTCTTCATCAAACCATACATGCCATCTCTTTAAATATGAAACAAAGTTTGGCTCAACAACACATCAAACTCATGCAATCCAATCCATAAAAATTGTTTAATACTTCTCAATGAGTAGGGGGTGAATAAGGGTTCTGGGATATATGAGGGATTTTATTGAGCGAAAAGTGGTAAAATGAAGGGGGGTAGATCATGACTACTGCTCAACAAATCATCAAACATTCAACTGTATTGTAATAAAAAAACATATCAACTATAACTCATCCCTGTGCCATCCTTCAACTGCTATAATACATAGTTTTCATTTAACTATAATTTAATTTTAAGAACTTGGCGTGAATAGTGAATCTGGGAAGGTGAGGGGATTTTTAATGTGCGGAAAAGTGAGAGAATGGTAGGGAAATAAAACAAATCAAGTAAAATAAACATAACTCTGTAGTAAACTCAATACAAAAAATACCAACACCATATTAATAATTACTGTGTATCACACTGCTCACTATTCCAACATTTAAATTTCTCAAAACTTCTGAATTAGAACAGTCTGCAATCATACTCATAATCGAAACAACTTTCCATTCAACAGTCCTGTTAAGGAAATCCTTGGTCTTTAATTTATTTCCTTTCCTTTTAAGAATTTAAAGAAAACACATAGCGACATTGCTCCACCTCTATCCCATAATACATCACTATAAAAATTGCATACACTGTCTATCAATTCACAATTTACCAATTAAAACATATGCACAGGTGCCTTTCCAAATTGAACAGACTTCTAAAACATGCCCGATTTCATACATTCTTCAACATATCAACCAATAGGTTTTTGTAACAGAACCACAGTCAGCATAAACCCAAGCTTCATCACTATCGATGTAACTATTTCCAATATGCATAATGATTCCAAAATAGATGCACAGTGAACATAACGAAATACACACAGTCATTATTTCCATAACTATCAATAACCTTGATCGGGCCTAGTGAAACACACAGGAATATCCAATTTTCAATTAACACCATGTTGTAAGAACACAGTGATCGAAAGTATAACGAAAAAGAGGCAACCCTCGACTGCATATTATTACTCATTCCCAATCACAACCTTTCAACCAATTTAATCATATAAAGATGAGATAGGTACTCGATGCAAACTTTCATAACCACTTTACTTTATAAACCAATCCTTGACAACCAAAAGATGCCCGAAGGGACCATAACATTGGGGGTTTAAAAGCGGGCTTTGTCACAACAAATACAAGGAGACAATCAAGAAAGTGCTCATTCAACAATAGCACAAAGAACTGGAGGTCCTCAGGGACATATCAACCATAGGCAAAAACCCTTTCGATATAAGCATAGTAAAAATCCACAGGGTTTCCTTATAACTCTCGGTCTCGACAATGGAACAACAGTTAGCCACAGAGGAAACAACGACAGGTAGGGTAGAAAAACAACACATAGTGCATTTTACGTTTGCATAGGAGAAGCGAATGTCCACTGAATAATGACAGTTACCAAGAACACACAGAGGTATAACCTCTATCCATTTGCTTAAGATCCAAACCATTTGACAACAACATCAATGAAGATGCATAACTCAATGCATAAGTTATATCACCCCACAACCACACCGCATATATATTGACGTTATGGCCACCCTAAGACCGATTCTTGAAATACTTTGGTTCCAAGACACTGATCCCATGACCATGACTTTGGTTCGAGAAATACACAACAACCAAATGGCAGTCTGAACATGATTGGATAGGGTTACCCTCATGACTGTGAGGAAGCAACATGAAAGAATATACTGAGCATAACCCTCCACCATTAAAACACAGAGTGAAGTACCACATTACTTATCATCCACGGAGACCCACCACAATTTTAATCAACAGAGCAACCAATGAATGCACAACTCAAATAAAAATCAATTCTTTTGGTTGCAATCTGAACAATTACACAGTCATTCCAGAGAGAAAAACCTCACATTTACATAGTTGTAGTTCTCAGGAAAACACAAACCCAAGCATTACCGAGCCATTGTTTGTTGATACACAAAACGTAATTCATGGATGGGGTGAAAAAGAACCATACCTGTAACATAGAGCTTAGAAGGGCGAGTTGGTCGAGCATTTTCTTCCCAAGCCAGACATGCGAAGCTTAACCACCAACATACCGAATGCAACAAGAAAAATACTAGGGTGACGACCTGATGGGGGGAGTATGGAGTGATGTGCATTTACTGCATGTTGCTTCCATCTCCTATCCTATTCAATTCCAAAGTACAACAATCACCAATGCATTAACCATGTAATCAATTTCCAAACCATTGAAATTTGCGACAATATTCCTCACCCAATGCGCCACCCAAAACATTCACGTTAACCTTTGCCAAGTTCTCATACCATACCATATGCATTTCAATATTATACGTGCCCCAAAATAACTCAAATGAAAATCGCGTAGCCACTAACCAACCATATAATAGTTAGGACTAACACTAACATGTTTTACATTTCCATTTGCACATAACTTTTAACATAGCTTAAACATAGATCCTTTTCTTTCAAGATTTTCTTCATAAGTTTCTTTTCTTTGTTTGGTTATGTCATTACTAACATGTTTCTTGTGTGCATGTGGCCAGGTAGTGGGCCACGATGATTTGTGACATGAGCAAATCATAGCAACTGTAAATATATGTCCATCATAACATAAAAACTAATGCTTTGAATTGCAAAAACATCCCATAAAATGCATCATCCCTATATCAAAATGAAACCATGACTGCATTGTCAACCATATAGGACCCTGTAAGCAGCATCGAACAACAACCGAGAGTGTGTGATATGACTATCTCCAAGCCTCCAGTTTACAAGGCGGTCCCACCTACTAGTATTATATTATTAGCATAGTTTAAATAATAGGGCTATATCAATACTTTGCGGGTGAAATTCCTAGTTGCGATTTTAATCATCAACAACATTATTTTAAGTTACTAACATAAACTACTAATATAGTTTAGGATAAACATATACAATTAGTAAATGACTATACAAATATAAACTAATAATATTTGTCATTTATATGTAATTTAATTATAGTAAAAAGTTATTTTTGTATGCTTTATCAAGTTAATTAGGATTTTTCATGTTGAATTCATTTTTGCAGCAAGCATAGATGTGCTAGCTATGTTTAGTGACACCAAACCCATTAACATGTCTAATAATTATTTACATCATGAATTGCAATTCCTATCTCACATTTCACCTAAGCTAATGCTAGTAATGACTGAAAAAATATATTATTTTTCAAATATTAATTTATATTCAATCCAAATTTAATGAACATCGCTTAATATTGGATAAGATGATTAAACATCTTATATTTCGTATTCAATC
>WSFP011413036.1:0-24227 GCA_009831015.1 Picea engelmannii | reverse complement strand
AATGCAACGAAACCAAAGCCAAGCTATGTGGAATGGATCCTGATGATGAACAATGCAAGTCAGGCCTAAATAAACCCTTCAATATCTCCTAAACTCTCTGTCACCCCTATATGGCTACTCGGGTAGGCATAACACTCTGAAATGTTGTAATGTTATAATGTCCCAAAATGGGGACATTACAGTCCTCCCTGCTGGAATATTGCTTGTCCTCAAGCAATAATTGATTCCAACTACATATGATACCAGGGTCCCATATCCACTTGTGTGACACAAGGTAGACTCCCCTCAAGATGTGGTCTCTCCAAGTGCTCACCATGCATGACATCCACATGCTCCTGATGAGTAGAATGCTAAATGGCCAAAGAATCTCAGTCAACTCCCTGAGAAACCACTCTACTATAAACTCAACTCCATCAAATGCTGAACTACCAAGCATTCCAATCCCTAGATCTAATATCAAAATATGAACTGCAATGCCTTGTGAGATATAATCCTGTAACATATCACTACCATGAGTCTCCTACAAATAACACACGGTCTCAAACCAAAATGAGTCTGTCCTACTAGACCATACCAAACCCAACACAGCCCCCGCCGATTGAACACGTTGCTTCCATAGTGAGGTACTACAAGACCTTAATGAATCACCAACCAATGATGTGCTCTCCCCAATACTGAAACTCAATGGAAAATCAAGGGGACTTCCCCCTGCAAAGGTCCACTCGTCTCCACCAGTCAATGAAATGACCAACCCTATAATCCCAGGGTCCCATGCTAGTCTCTGACATGGACCATGATGTTGATGCTGCTCTACTCTGATTATGATTGTTTGATCAAAGTATCCATTCTAGATCCTCCACTCCTGGATCCTCATAAGATGAAACAAACTATTGACCAAATGGACTCCTAGATCCCATGTCAAATTTGGAAGTTCATCACTTCTAATCCCCATTAACTATTGATGTACTCTACCAGTAACTGTCGAAATCACTCTACCCTCATCCCAATGAGAGTCTGAATATGTAGAAACCTATGAGATATCTGTTGTCCCATGGCCTAGTATACTCTCCATCATGCCCAAGGCCTCAACTGTATGCACCTGATGATACACCCCTATCTTGATGTATGCAATCAAGACACTCCTGTTAGGTGGTCTCGACCTACCAACTCTCCATGCCACCTGCCACTGTCTAGCTTCCCATGTGCTACTATCAATGATGAAAGTATCAAGAAAGGCCATCATAAATATCTGCAACCAACTATAGGACTGGAAAGTAGCATATGCTTTGGTCAATCCAAAGGTCTTAACCAAAATCTCGTCCGTCGGCACCAATGGTAAATGATCACTTGTTTTCATCATTGAACACCAACCATCGGGTAAAAGAGTAGGTATCTCTACCAACTGTGGGTCAATCATTCTCCATCCATAATCACTCATGCAACTGCTTCTATGGTGAAGGTGATCTTCTAGATCTATATATTGTTGCAAGGGAGAGGAATCTCCATGATCTACTGAGTACATCTCCTCCTTGCCATCCAGTGTGTCCCCCTGAATCCCACTGTACACCTCTGTATGTCTCTATGAACTACTACTCATCATTGTGTGCCCCTGCATACTCATGTGATCTCTTGTATACACCTGCAACATCATGGATCCTAGGTTTACTATAGGGTCATCCTCTACATGCATGTCAACCAATCTTGGAAAAAAAATGGAAGTGTCCTAAAAACTTCCCCTAGCTCTGGAATCCCCATGTGTACGTATGTGCCCAACTGTCTCACCACCCCTCGTGAAGGGTGGTCCCTGTGACCTATGGATATCCTCATGTATCTCTGGATCATATCTCTCCATACTCATCATTGATCTTGGGTACTCCTCATGCTCCTCCCTCAACTGGTGCTCCACTTCTAAACCACCAACATCCTCTCGCAATGTGGCTGAGGGATATATATTACTCTCTGTTGAAATAGGTGTAGTGGATTTTTGTCTAGTTTCCTCAAGGAGCTCCTCTGATCTGGACTCTGATTCCTAAAGGGTTTTCTATGTGCCTTCCAAGAATCTTCGTGTTCTCAACAACTCATGAGTGATTTGGTCCACCTCAACCTCCTGCTCCCTCAATGCCCTATGATACATCTCGCCAACCTCAAATAGGTAATCCCTATCCATCAACAACTGTTGGTAGTCAACCCTCATCACAATCACTCTCTCCCTAAGTGTATGGAAGTCATCAATGAAACGTCCCCCATATAAAATATCTTGTCCCATAGAGGCCCTCCAACAATAACCTGCCACCAATGCATGTGTATCATCAATGCATCTAGTGGCCGCCATGATCATGCCCTCACTGAATCTCAACTGTCCTGCCAAGTGTTGTGACTCCTAGTGACAATTCTGTTGAGGTGCTACCTCATGCCTCTCACTACTAGTGTCGACAATGGAATCCCCAAAAACACACTCCTAAAAATATAAGGCACTGAACTTCCCACTGTCCCCTATGCTACTGAGTCCTCCTGCATGCCACTGCACGCCATCACCAACTGCAACCCCTATCTAAATGGCACCATATCCTGTATGGGCAGATGTATCCTTCTGTGCACTCACCCTACTAATATCATCTGTGCCTGGATCACATAAAAATGTGTCTAGACATGTTCTATGGTCATTCCAACTAATAACGAGTGCATCCTCATCACTGTAGATTGATCCTGGGAGTGAGTGTCCCAACAAGATGTCACTCTCCACAACCTGGTCCATCAATGGAATCTCCAAGAGTGGTGATTCACTCTCCTCATATTGATACATATGTGTAAGGTCAACTATCTCCAAGACATACCTCTCCTCCTGGGTCTACAGATCCATATGTTCTTTGTGTACAATCCCCACACAAGGCTCCTCTACCATATCAATAATGCCACTGATATCCTCATCTGTCGTAGCTAGCATAGGTGACTAAGAATATGAAAAATTTGGTTCACTCATCATAGGAAGCTCATCATTCTCCATACATGACTTCCTAGACGCCATGTCTACACCCACCGATAGGTCATCCATCCTCCTAAGATCATCATGTTTAAGTGCCAACACATATGAATCCTCACAAGTGTCACCACTATGCTGAAGTGTTGAATCCTCAACATTACTTGATGGGGAAGATGAACAATATGTGATATCATCTTGTCCCTTCAACTATCCCTCAGATGCGCAAGACTCACTACCCTTATTGAACTGCTCTAAATAGGCATCTATGGTTACATTCACATGCATCTCTTCATCCTCATTGTCATAGTGCACCTCAACAATGTGCACCTTCCCTTTACCCCTGCATTGGTGATTTGGCTTCCAAGGAACTTTGCAACTATAGCAATGCTCCCTACATTTAATGGGTGTAGGCTCCATCTGTGCTCCTGTCAATCCACTCCTTGGTAATGATGCATCTACATCCTTATTTGATTTTCCCCTTAGGCTGGCAGGAAAACCAGCTCTGATACCACTGTAATGTTCCTGACTTGTCTAGTCTAGGAAATGTTGCTAATGTGTGTAAGATCAATGGTTTACATCATATAAATGATCACACAAATAATAAATGCGACAAATGACTGCAAAGTTTGTATTATAATATCTTTGTGGATTACAAAAATGGGTGAATGTGGCTGAATAAACTGACAATACTCAACTAGATCAACAGACAAAGGATCTTAGCTGGAATACAAATAAGAAACTAAAGATAATACCTGGAATATGGGAGCACTGCGGAATCAATGGATGCGCTGGGACTATGGCAGCTTTGATGGTAACTGTTGGAAGTCTGGAAAGCTCCCCTGGGAGATGTACTTTTTGGAATGGCCTAGAAACTACCCCAAATGATGCGCACTTCTCTAGTCCTCTGTACTAGCATCTGTCGGACCCTTCTGCGGATGAGTCTGGACCCTGGATGGATACCCCTGGGTGAATGCACCCCTCTTCTTCTGGAAAAATGCATCCTAGTGATTCCACCATCAGAATCAAATGAGATATGTCTCAAAAAAACCGCCTTGGTCTACTAGGAAATGGATTGGAAGGGTTTCCTTGAATCTGGTCTGATGCTCGCTCTGTAACCCCAAATGTGCCCGCAAAAAGTGTCGCACGTCCAAGTCTGGAAAATACATCCCATTTGATTCCTCCATTGGAATCTGATGAGGAACCAAGAAAAATATGTGCCTTTCCCTCCTCTTAAATGGGTTGGAGGGAAATCTTGAAATTCCCCCTAGATGTGATAAGTCGACTAAAAACCCTCTCAAAAGATGTGCCCTCACTCTGGATGAATGTGCCCTTGCCACTAAACACTGTGTAACTACTACTGAAGAGTGATGGAAGACCTGAATGATCTTCCCGATGACTAAGGTGTGTCTCTCAACATTGAAATCAACCAACTAGTGTCTTCCTCTTGGAATCCACTGAACTATCTCTCCTGAGATGCGCCTCTCTCCTCAATGACAAGTCATAATCTGCATAATGATGAATTAGGTCACTGACCCTTCCTTTATAGCTTTCCAAAACCCTAAATTCCTACTGAAACCCTAATTCACTGTTGACATCCAAAACCCTAAATCACTGTTGAAAACCTAATTTACTGTTGACTTCTTCCCTCCAAGTGACTTTTACTTTATTTTATTATTCCTTGACTAAATCACTTAATTAATTAATTAATTAACCATTTTACCTCTAAAAAGTGATTTATCCATCCTTATGGCTTCTCCAGCCACTAAAATTCACTTCTCACCATCTTATCCTGTAGTTCTCTTCTTCCCAATTCTGATGAGCTATCACACTAAGAGGTTTCTCCAAGTAATATTTCCATTATGACCTTCTTAGTGAATTTAATTAAGATATGACCCATAATAACTCAAAATTATGGAAATTGTCAGAATGCAACAAAACCAAAGCCAAGATATGCAGAATGGATCCTGATGATGAACAATGCAATCCATGCCCAAATAAACCCCTCAGTATCTCTCGAACTCTCTGTCACCCCTATCTGGCTACTTGAGTAGGCATAACACTCTGAAATGTTGTAATGTTATAATGTCCCAAAATGGGGACATTACAACCATTCATCTAGGGGTAACCATTGAGCCCACTGATTTTTCTTTTCTGAGGCAAAATACCTCAAATATGTTTCCAAACACTTGTTGACAAATCCTGTTTAACCATCAGTATGGGGATGATAAGATGTACTGAGATGCAATTGGGTGCCTTGTAGCTTGAATATTTCTTAACAAAAATTGCTTATGAAAGTTGGGTCATGATTAGAAGCAATAAGAGTGTGGCATTCCATGGAGCTTGAAGACCCGATCCATGAAAATTTGATCCACCGTGGATGTTGTAAATGGGTGTTGAAGAGTGAAAAAATGAGCATACTTGGAAAGGTGATCAACAACCACCATGATGACTGATTTATTTCCTGATTTGGGTAAGCCTGTAATAAAATCCATAGAGATGTCCTTCCAAATAGAAGGTGGAATTGAGAGCATTCGTAGTGTGCCCAGAGATTTGACTGTTTCTCCATTTTTGCATTGAAACACATCATGTTCAGCGACAAAATTATGAATTTGCTATTTCATACCATCCCAAAAAAGGAACGTTTGACCCTTTCATAGGTTTTGGTGAATCTGCAGTGCCTCATTGTCGGTGTAGCATGAAGATTAGAATGTACCATGGATTTAATATTTGATTGTTTACTTAAATACAAACAACCTTTGTATCGAAGCTCATCATGGAGCCAAGAGTACCCTGGGGGAGCTGGAGCACTGGACTACAATTGTTGGATCAACTACAAACATTTGGGATCTTGTAGCCATTCCTGGCGAACATCTTGGAGCCAATATGGTACAATGAAAGAAAGAGAAAAAAGGGATCCTTCATCTTCATATTTACAGGAAAGTGCATCTGCAACCACATTTTCTTTTCCTTTCTTGTAAATGATCACATAATCATGGCCAAATAGCTTAGTTACCCATTTTTGTTGCTCCAAGGAGGAAATGTGTTTCTCAAAAAAATACTTGAGGCTTTGATGGTCTGTCTTAATTTGGAAGCATTGCCCCAATATATAAGGGCACCACAAATCAACGACATGCAAAATAGCCAACATTTCCTTTTCATAGATAGTTTTGCCCAGATTTATTTCAGATAGTTGCTTCCTGGTAAAGGCCAAAGGCCGACCCTCTTGCATAAGGACAACACCAATTCATTTCCTGGAAGCATCACATTCCAAGACGAAGGTCTTTGTGAAATCAGGAAGGTCCAGGACTAGAGTGGTGCACGTGGCCATCTTCAAGGTTTGAAAATATTGAGCAACAACTGGAGTCCAAGTGAAAGAGTTCTTTCTTAGGATAGCAGTGAGAGGTGTTGCAATCTTTTTTTAATTCTTAACAAACTTGCGATATTAACTTGTTAAGCCCAGAAATCCATGCAAGCTTTTGACAGTATTTGGGTGAGGCCAGTCTTGCGTAGATTCAATATTTTTAGGATCCACCCTAATGTCATCTTTGCCAACTAGATGACCCAAGTACTCTACTTCTGAGGTGCCAAAAACACATTTAGACTATTTTAGGAAAAGTTGGTGTTGAGAGAGTAGATGGAGAACTTGATCCACATGAGCAAGATGTTCTTTGCAGGTCTTGCTATAGATGAGGATATCATCAAAGAAAACTAAGAAAAAATGACGGAGAAAAGGACAGAAGACATGATTCATGAGGCTTTGGAAGGTGGAGGGGGCATTACACAAGCCAAAGGGAATGATGAAAAACTCATAGTGGCCCTCATGAGCTCTAAGGGAAGTCTTGGTAATGTTTGCCTCTTTCATACATATCTGGTGGTATCCCGAATGAAGATCAAGTTTAGTAACGAATTGGGCACCACTCAATTCATCTAGGAGGTCATCAATGACATGAATGGGAAATTTGTCTTTAATGGTAAGTTTGTTGAGGGGACGGAAGTCATGACACGTTCTATAAGAACCTTCTTTCTTCAGGATCATGACCATGGGATAAGAGTAGGGGCTCATACTAGGGTGGATAACACCTGCATTAAGGAGTTCCTAGACCATTTTCTCAATTTTATTTTTCTGGGAAAAGGGGCGATGATACAGACGAATATTGGGAAGAAGGATTTCAGGTACAAGGGGAATGGAATAATCATGAACACCACATGAAGGAAGGATTCCCTGGGGAGTGGAAAATACCACTTTATGTTTATAAAGGATGGCTTGGAGGTCTTGTGGCACCGAGGGTGTTTTTGTTACTTGGATGGCATGTAGTTGATCAATAACACCAGAATGACCCTTTTTGAGCAGCTTTTCCATGAAATGGGAGCTAATGATCTTAGGTGATCTGACGGTGATGCCTTGGAACTTATATTGGTGGCCCTCCTGGTCAAATTGCATGGTTAATTCCTTAAAATCCATGAGAATGGGACCCAAAGTCCTTAGCAAGTTTGTACCCAACACAATTTCACAATTGCCCATGTCGATAGAAAACATGTGAGATTTCAGGTGGTAGTCACCAATTAGGAGACACACATTTTCACAATGCCCTCCACATTTCATGGAGCCACCATTGGCAATCATGATTTGGAAATTATTGACGGCATGTATGTAGCAATGAGTTTCTTGGACAATGCAGCGATAAATAAAATTATGGGTGCTTCCACTATCAACCAGAATGATGACCTTTCGATGCTTGATGTAACCGATTAGCTTAAGGGTTTGGAGAGTGGAGAAGCCAGTGAGAGCATTGAGGGAAATGACCGATTCTACTTCGAGAGTGTCTAAGGGAGGGGTTATGTCGGGGGTTTCAGGTGACTCATACACAAGGGAAGTTTCAATATCCTCTTCTAAAATAACCTTGAAGATGGCCATAAATAGATTTTGTTCCTTACACTTGTGTCCCAGGAAATATTTGTCATCACAATTATAACAAAGGCCTTTGAGTTGGCATTTAGCCATTTCATCCTTGGTCAATTTTTGGATCTTTAGTGGAGTGGAGGGAGTAGTGGGATTCACTGGCTTAGGGCGAGGGATAAAGGAGGGTTTCTAGTTTTGAGAAGATAAAAGATGTTGTGATTCTTTAGCTCTTTTAGTAGCCTCCACCCAACTCCGAGGTCAAGCATGAGGACATGGGCCTGAATCTCATCCTTTAGGCCACTGATAAAACATTCTCAGAAAAAGGCATCATCCATGCCCTCTATCTGAAAAGCCAGGCACTCAAAGGCATCTATAAAGTCTTCCACTATTCTTGATTGTTTCAACTTTTTCAAATGGCCCAAATGGTTGGTGTCAATGTCAAAGTGTTCATAAAGCTCTGCCACAAAGTGTGTCCAAGCAATATACACTTGATGAGAAGTTTTTCTCCATTGCCACCATTGCCAACGTTCTTGATCTAGATGGAGAACACCATACCGGAGTTTGGCCAAGTCATCTGTAATGTCATATAAAGAGAAATAATGTTCCATTTGGGTTACCCAAACAGTGGGGTCTGAGCCATCAAATTTGGTCACATCCACCCATAGAAGGCATAGGTCACGTTGAAATTGATGGTTCTGAAAGTTATGGGAATGAGGGGAATGGTCACCTTCAATATGTGGAGGTGAGGAAGATGAAAGGTTATCTGTAGGGATATGTAGTTTGGTGTAGAGTGATGAAAAGACAGATTTAAGTTGGGTGGTGAGGTCTTGTTTGATTTCCTCCATTGAGGACTGCATGGTTGGATTGATAGCAACACCATTGGCACTGATTTGTTTCACTTCTTGTTGAGTCTCGATGAGACCAGATTGCAAGGTGTTGAAGCGAGCTTCCAAATCTTGGCTATGGCTATGGGCCATGAGGATGGGGGAACTGAAAAGGGGTGGACGGGGTCAATTTTTTTTTTTCTGAACAATGGTATGGATGAATGTGATAAGGGAAAAGAGATGAATCCAATGGAATAGGTCTCAAATAATGGTGAATTTTATTTTTTTTCACCTACAGAGTTATACTCCAGTCTGAAGAATACTGTAGAGAGGAAATGCCCAAATGCTTAACCAGAAAGAAATGTGTATTTACTTGGCAACCTGAACACAATTACATGAAAATATATCTTGTCTGTTTTAATTTGTTTATGTTTATGTCCCCAATGGTTAGGTATTCAAGGGTTCTACAGACAAGGGTTTTCCCTGTGCTATAGCTCTCTGATATACATGTGGGGTCCAACAGTAGTATTCGGCAGAATATCTCAGGGCCCTAACTAAGGAGGATAGACCATACCCTTAGCTGTACTACCTGAATACCCAGGTACTAGAGAGTATCTTCCCGAGTGTTGTTCTTGGTGGCACTATAGTAGTCAGGCGGCTGATCGATTTATCTAAAGAGGGCTTCAGGAAATCTAATCCGATCTGTACACAGGTTTTGTCTGATGCGCTACCACTCGAAGGGGTACAAACAAGGGTTACAAGGGTGGCCAACATATGTGCGCTTAAGAACCACTTGTATTTCCTGCGTGTATGAATCCCTCAATCACGGTTTTATGTGCGTAACAACACATCTTTGTGGCTTAAAGATGTTGAAATATGTCTCTACCCTAAAAAACAAAATTACCCACAATTTCTGCCAAGGAAAGTGCTCTGATACCACTTGTAATATACCATATATAAAAAGTATGCAGAACAGAAATAAAATGCTAGAAATGGAAGAATAATAACAATATAACCAGAATAATCACCACAATAACACTGAAATGATATAATAATAACAATAGAAATAACACTTTGATTCTGAGAGCAATGTTCATGGGCCTCTTCAAGGGGGAAACCTCCAGTCGAGCAGAGATCTATTACAATAATCTCCAATCTAGGGTTCTCATACCCTTGACTCTTATTTATACTAAATATGTCTATAAAAAGAAGCATCTAGAGGAAGATCCTTCTAGAAGAGGAAGATTCTATTAGTTCTTCTTACATTCGACTTATTCTATTTTATTGCAAGGCCATATTAATATTGACCATTATTACATCCAAATATATTTTTCTACCTATGTGCGGGTTAGGACCCTAACAAATAACAACAACCATTTACAGATCCTCCCCCCCAACACTGGCTTGTTGACTAAATATTTTAGGGAAGAATGATTTGTGAACATATTAAAGTGTTTCCTTAGTAAATAGTGTTTGAACTTCTGAAGTGAATATACCATAGCTAAGCCTTCCCTTTCTATTGTTTTGTAGTTCTACTCTGATTCTGATAGTTTCCTTCTTGAAAATGCGATAGGTTGGTCCAAATCCCCTTCTCTTGGTTGAAACAAAATTTCTCCAAGTGCTATGGTTGATGCATCTACATGCACATGAAAAGTCTTTTACCAATCGGGGAATACTAGGATAGGTGTTGTGACCATATTTTATTTTAGGGTGTCCAAAACTTGTTGACAGTCCCCATTCCACTTAAATTTAGTATCCTTATTTAACCTTTTTTCCATTGGCACAATGATCTGTGCATACCCTTTTATAAATTTTCTATAGTATCATGTATGTCCCAATGTTTATCTCAACTAGCACACTGATTTTGGTGGTGGTAAATTGATAATAACTTCAATATTGGCAGGATCTACTAGCAAGACTTATTTACATACTATACGTCCCAACAATATTCTAAAAGGTGTCCCAAATATGCATTTCTTTATATTCAATGATATCTAACACTGTCTGTATCTTTCCAACATCAACCTTAATGCTTCCACATGGTCTTTTAATAGACTATATACATTCCAATCATCCAGATACACTTGTAAAAACTGATGTATGAACTCCTTAAAAGAAGTTATTACTACACTTGAAAATATGGCTGGTGTATTTTTCATCCCAAAAGGCATGATTGTATACTGATAGGATCCCCATTCTGTGGAAAAACTATTCTTGTACATGTATCCTAGGGATACCTTGATATGATTGTAACCTTAGAATTGATCTGTAAATGAGTATAACTCCCAGCCTCCCACATTCTCTAATACCTCATCTGTGAAAGGGGTGGGAAAAGGGTCATGTAAGAAATCATCATTCAACTTTCTCAAATATACACATATCCTTATCCTCTGTTTCTTTTCTTTCACTACCATAGGAATTATTCATTTAGATTCCTCTACTTGTTCTATGATACTGGCTTCCAACATTATATCAATTTCTTCCTTCACTTTCTTCTTATACACTAGATTCAATATATAAGGTCTCTGCCTGACAGGTCTTGCCTCAGGTTTGAGAGGTATATTCATCTCTCCTAGTTCTCATGATATTCATTTCATCTTTATAAAGGTTGCTGGGAACAATTCATTGTATTTGCACAATAACTCTATTATTCTTTCCACTATTTGTTCATCCAAATAGTCTCCAATACTTTATATTTTGGTATTATCAATTGTCACAATGTTGACTTTCCTCACCTTGATTGGTGCCACAAATACTTTTGATTCCAGAGATGGACCTTCCACCTCTCTTTCTCCCTCAATTTCTATAATTTGGATGTTGCGCAAGTCATCTTCATCTGGTGCTTCTTCCTGCACATGATAGCATGAAAACATTTCTTTAACTATCTTCTTGTTCTTTTGTTGGTATTTTTTCATGAGTTCAACCTTTGGTTCATTAATAAATATTACACCTCTTATTTGCTTCAATGTTGAATCCATGTTGGGGTTCTTATGTTCAAATGAGAAAGTGACTATAAAATTATGCTGCAATGTTGTCCATTCTGTGGTGCCTCTCCGCATCTCTTGGTCTACATACCAATTCTCTAGAATTCCTTATAGTGTATGGATGAAGTGATGAGGCCATTCCTTTGGTGGCATCATCCTCCATAGTGTTCTGCACTTCTCAAAATTTTTTGTTGGTATCCCTTGTCCATCATATCTTTGCATCTCATTTCTCCCCTATTCTGCATCCAATATGATGCGCAATAACCTCTTACATTAGTACAAGTCCTTAATTGTTTCTTTGTGCATACCCCACCATCTTGCAGGTGTTGCCTTAAGAGATATGTCCATGGATAAGAGCCTTTTATTTTCCATTACTTCATCTTCATATTTTTTTAGGAATTCTTCTAAATCATTTATTCCATGAAAACTGGGAGGTTCTCTGATCTTTGTATGCACCCATCTTACTGTGCAGTCTATTCTTGTGCACCTTCTTGTGGACACTTCATGTAATCTTTAATAGAAATTCTCCAACCCTATATCTAAGTATTAAGCACGTGATGTGATGCTTCTCTAGCTAAGTACCCCATCTACAGTTGGGTTAACATAATATTCTTCACGTACGATGGTTCTGTACAACTGGTTTATCTCTTCTAAATCCAAACAAGTTGGTTCTACAAACCTTTCTCCTTATGAAGGATCTAATGTTGCAATGAATCTATATTTTCCTGATTCAAATTTCATCTTCCTTGTTTTCAAGTTGATTATGGACTGGTTATCAAATTCCCATTCTAGTCCAAGCAATGATGAATAAGGTGTTGTACCATATCCTATTTCTATCACTTCAAAGTATTCCTTAGTGTGCACTCCATCCAAATATATTGTCACACCCTCAAGCCTTCCAATTGGAAGAACTCTATGCTCGTTTTCTAACTCCATCTGAAAAGGTGAATAGCCTAGTGTGGGATCTCAGATACAATGTCGTGTATTCTTGGGTAACACATTTACCTCAGAGCCTAAATCAAATATGATATCCCCCATATTGAAATCTCCAATTTTAGCATTCAATCTAAATTCCCTACTTGTCCTCCTTCTTGAATGGAGGTGATTGAATGTCTTCTACTCTAATTTTCCCTCTACCTTTGTGTTACATATCTCTAATATATTTTTCAAAACTTTAATATATTATGGATCATTTAGTAGCTTAACACAGGATTGAAGAAAAATATTTATGTTACTTACTTGCTCTACATGTTGTGATTCACTGGTGTGGTCCATTGAGGAAGGCATTTCATACATTGGTAAATTCTAAGTATGATAATAAGTCGATGTAGATTCAACAGCTCTCTTGAGGAACTCTTGTCTTACCTCCTTGTATATTTTTTTTTGTTTACCCACATCGAACTTGTTTTGTGGTTCAATATTCTTCTTCACCCATTGGTGTTGCATTGGGTCTTGTCTTTCTGCGTCAACTCCTATTTTAGCTCCTCCACACATGACTATGTTGATGTTCCTCCCATATTCTCAGGATTCTACAAAAATCCATTTTACATTATCATTGTTATGATTTCTCTTTTCTTGAATCTTCCCCAATAATGTTGGGCAGTCCTCTGTATCATGGTCTATTGCACGAAAATACATGCATGTCTCAGGTGGAAGTGGAAATTCCCTTTCATAATGTTATGGATGTTGGTAGTTATGTCACACTACTGAACCTATGCCTCTTCCAAATCCTCCTCTACCTCATCCTCCACCTCTATATCCACCTCAATCTCCTCGCAGTGCATTGTACTGAGGTACCTGATTATACTATAAGGGGTTATACTGAGGCTGCGTAGTGTTATACTTCTAATGCACATTATTATAAGGAGGTGGTACTTGGTTGAAATTTGGTGTAGATTTCCCTGTCATCATTTCTTCCTGCACCCTATACATATCCAAAGTTATTTCCCTCATCAAGTCCATTTTCCTACAATCTTTATCATCATGACCCACTGACTTGAAAATTTGTAGTATTAATTCTTGGGTATTGTATGGTACTTTTGCATCATTGGAAAATGATATTGATCATGACCATGCATTATAAACATCTCGCACCATGGTCCTTTTGTTGGAAAGGGGTTTGGTAGCCCTGTTTCCATGTACTACGCGAAAGTTGGGAACTCATGTTTGTGGTTTCCTTTTTTCCTACATGTGGTACACCAAACAACTTCTCTTTTCTCTTTTCCCTTATTCTAGTTTAGTTGAAATGTGAGGTTCTTCAGATCCTCCTTCGTCTCTTCTATTTCTAGATATTTCTTCTGATATTCGTTCTCTTCCAATTGTAAGGCTACCTATAGAGCCTCTTCTTGAGTTTGAAACTTTTGTTGCCTCAAAGGGTATTTCATATGTGGTAGCAGTGAATTCCCAAAGATATGTGTATGTTTCATGTCATTCATGGCATATTTCAACTTATCCTTCAACCATTTGAACCTCTAATCAATCTCCCAAAAAGACTCACCTAGTTTTTGTATGATTTCAATCATCTCATTCATGTACTGATATTATGAAACAGGCTTCTGAAATTATTTTATCAACAATTTCTTGACATTTGCAGTCATCCTTGTTGTTCTTGGTGGACTGTTTAAAACTAAGTTCATGTACTAATCTAGTATGAGGTGTCTTAGCATGATAGCTAGATGTGAAAGTTTTGTATCCTCATATGTGATATACTTTGCTTCCCATATCTTCTCACATATGAACAAGTTATTTTTGGGATCCTTTGCTTCCTCTCCCTTGAATTCTGGTAACCTGATGGTGGGATCATGTCCTGCCATCTTGAATGGTGATGAAATACTCCCTATGGGCAGTGTAGATACTTGAATACTAGTTCTTGAACTGGATCCTCCAGTTGTTTCTCCTTGTTTATATGTGTTTCATGTTGTCTTCGATCCACTGAAATTTAGCTGTCTAAGTGGTGGTGTTCTTATTGGTCTATTAGTCACTAATGGGGTTATGGGTTCCACACCAAGAATGACATGGATAGGATTTCTTCCTTCTATTCATGTCCTTGGACCTTGTTTCTTACTTTCATATGTTGTGTGCAAGATTTCCTCAATATGCTCCACAACATGAAGATCCTCTACCCCTTCTTCATCACTTTCCAAGCCCTTTTTATATGGTATGGCTCTCTTCTGATCATTCATCTTATATTGGTAGGGTACTCCACTGCACATCTTTCCAGATGTTGCCATGGTCTCTTTGATTTGATATTTCTCCATCATGATTGGGTCCATGGCCTCCTCCTTCTTTCCCTTGTCCATTTCTTCCTCCATCTCTCCACCTCTTCTAAGTGCTTCCCCCTTTACCCCATGCACGCAGGGAAGTTTATTTGCCTTCTTCCATAGTCAACACCCCATTGTTATACAACAAAATATTGATTGAAGTATACAATGATTTGATATACCTACCTCTAGGTCCTTTTAGAAACTCTTTCTCTGCCACATTATAATACTTTGCGGTATGTACTGCAAATTCTGTGATAAACCATGAAAAAATACTGTCTAGATAGAAATCTACTACGCGAGTAAATTTGTTGTTAACTTGTTATAACTACACGATCTCCATAGGATTTCACTTGAGATGTCTAATTCAATTTGTAGGGTGGTTGTATTTCAACCTCAATAGCCACTCCTGCAACCCATGCAGGAAATAATAGAAAAAGACTTGATGAAAGTCACTAAACACACACTTGTACAGATATTTGTGCGGTGTTAACTTAGGGTTTATGTTATCCTTCTGCACAAATTCAATCTCCTTTATTTTCAACCATATTTCGATTTCCACCTTTGTTGGGTTTGACATTCTGAACATTCCTTCATTCACCTTCATTCTCTTCGCAATTATTTCATGGATCCCACCGACTCAATCCCATGTATTTCTAGCCAGAAATGGAACCATTTATTGGTTATTACTCTCTCTTCCTACTCTTGGGCTGACCCAGGTTCAGATCTAAACAAGTTTCCAAGAAAACCCTCTAAAACTATTTCCCTTTTGGTAAACCAGAAGGCCACCCAACACACAGAAAGTACTGGGTAGTCTCACCTGAGATAGTTCTATGGGTGGTTGAAACACTCATGTGCTTTCATCCTAGGACAGAGTGGGGATATGAGATTATACTTCCTCTCCTTAGGACTTTATCTTGTTGTTCCATCTATTGTTCTTAAGGTTCATTCTTCTATTAATTTTATGCATGAAATCTAACTATTCTAATAGATAACAGATCTAACAAAATTATTCATTTATCCATTCATCATCTAACTACTGACAGAAAGTAAATATGAAATAAACACAACACATAACACAGGTTTTATTGGGGTTCACCCTCTCCTGGGCTACATCCACAAATATCTATCTTCATAAGATCTTTTATTTAGATTTCTACAATATATGGCGCCATGTGCACTACAATTTTGTTTATACAATCACAAAACAGGTTCCACAACACCTGTGAGGCAGACTAGATCGCACTAGTCTCCTCAGTCTATGATCTAACCCTCAAGATCTAGCTACTTGACTCTCCTACATATAAACAAATTACAAAAATGCATTAGATCTTATAGTCGATCTCCTAACCGAGTAAAAAAATATCATCCAACATTCAGGAACCATGACCTAGATGTCCTAGGTACTTATTTATGTTAATTTTCATCTTATCAACCATTACAATCTCTTACAAAAAAACTAACCCTAACGTGGTTAGGTTCTCTTGCATGCACACTTTGCCTGCTTTCCTCCTTTTCTTGCTTCTTTTTCCTGCCAGTTGTTCTTCTCCAAAATTGTCCTTATCTTCCAAAAATAGACCTTTTCTCCAAATTAGACCTATGCCCAACAATGACCTACACCTTTCAGGCATGGATGTGAAAAGATTTGATGGCTCGGATCCCATCGGATGGGTAACTCAAATGGAACACAATTTCTCTTTGCATGGTGTTTGATTTACTATCTCTCACTTTTAATTATAGGTTTGACCCAGGTTCAGATCTCAACAATTTTCCAACAAAACAATCTAAAACTATCAACCCTCCTGGTAAACCAGAAGGAAATACAACAAATAGAGTGCACTGTGCAATTTCATCTAAGATATATTTATGGGTGGTTGCAATGGTCAAGTTATTGCAATCTAGGAATGATTGGGGATCTGGGAATGTACTCTATCCTTCATGCATTCATCATATTATCCATTGACTATTCCTAGGATTTCTTCATCTTTTAGGCCATGCATGAATTCTAACATATTTAGCTTAACCATTCACTTGTAAATCAATCATTGATAGGAAGTAAAGGTGATAAATCATAGACAAAAATTAAACATGTACTAAACATCACATATAACACATGTTTTACTATGGTTCACCCCCTCCTAGGCTACGTCCACAAAGATTTGGATTCTCTGTTATTTTATTAGGTCTTCTATGAAATATAGCATTGTGCACATTACATATTTCTCCTTACAAGTATGAAGAGGTTAAAGACTCTCTATGAGGCATAATAGATCACACCAGTCTCCTCAACATGTGATCTAACCCTCAAAATCTGGCTTACTCTACTCTTCTACAACCTTATTGCAATCGACAATCTCTCAACTTCTCAATAGTATTGAATTGACTAACCCTTGAACAACCAACGACCCCCAACCTAGACCCCATAGGCTCTTATTTATACTATTTGTTTAATATTATAGCCATCAAAATATTTTTCCAAAACCCTAACCCTAACATGGTTAGGTCTATTTGCATGTGTGCCTTGCATGCTACTTTTTCTCATGCATTCTACTTTCTTTCCTTGGATTGTGCATGCTCCAAAATTAAATGTTTACAAAAGTAAAACTTCTTCTCCAAAATAGGCCTACATCCAACATGCCCCCAACACTGACATGTGGCTCATCTGAAGCCATTTAGGTGGTGCACACTCTCTGAACCAACCTATCTAAACTATGGAACTTGTGGTTTCGTTCCTTTCTTTTTTCTCTCATTTGCGTAGCTTTGCTTTTCAGTGTCTTTACTATTTGCATTGTTATTTCCTCCTACATCAATGTTGCACCCTCTACTTGTGCCTGTGCTCTACTTTTCTTCTCTTCCTCCAGCTGCGCAATCATATATGATTCTTTTTCTTGGAGGGGTTCCAGTTCTACATGTCTTTCTTTCTTATTTGTTTGCGCAGTTTTCAAATATGACTGAAATTTATTCATGTCTTAAGTTCCCTTCAAGAGCTCTATGATTCTAATTGTTTTCTTCCTTTGTTTGAGCTCTTGTATGAATTCATTGATTGTCTCCTCTTCTTGGTCCCACTGTTGGACCTTCACATCTTTTTCTAGGTTAGTCCACATCTGCATGGATCTGTCAAACAATTCTTCGACTTCCCTTGATTCTTTCTCCATCTCAACTATTTGTAGTGTATATTCTTATGCTCTTTGTTATTAGACCTTGAGAGGAGTTATAGGTCTTATCCTTTCTTTGAGCTCCTCAATCTCTTGATTGCAATGGTCAATGGTTTTGGAAATGAGTTTGATCTTCTCCTTTGCACTATGTTGAGGGGTCCTAAATCCATTTAACTCAACAATAGGAACCAAACCTGCTACTGAAGCCCAATTAGACTCTGCAGTGTTTAATGGTGGAATGGTTCTCTAGATCTTGTGATCCAACCAATTAATCAATGGGATTTACATAGTTATTGACAGGATGTCTTCCTATGAAAACTCCTCCTTAAGTTCAAACATTCTCTTTTTTATTTTCTATTATAGGTTGGACTGATACGAGATAAATGTTGGTATAAACTAGTTGGGTAACAAAGGGGAAAGGACTTAACTACTAAAGAAGTCTGAGCTCGAGATAACCCACATACTCAAGAATGCAAACAATGATTCTTACACCTACAACAATCCTAGTACTAATACATTAACCTATTGGTGTTCCAATTATTGACTGAGATACAATTATTAGGAGAACACATACATGCAATAAACAATGGCAATAAAAATAGTTTCCTTAACTCTGATCATCAATAACATATTAGCACAATAATTTAATCTTCATCATTAGAGAAAAGAACTTAAAAAAATATTGAATTAGATAACTTATCAACAAATTCATAGGCTCTTAATCATTACATTATTCATTCATGAGATATAATCAGAAAAAATTCTTCTTCAGATCCAATCGCAAACGCTTTTAATGAAAAACATAAAATAAATTTGTCTCTGGTCCTGAGCAAGACTTCTCAATTAAGGTAGCCTTGAAATAGTTCTTTACAAATCCAAAAAAGAGGTTATTTGAAAAAACTATCGACCTCTTTCTATAGGTCGATCCCTTTAATTATAAAATATTATTAACTAAAAATAACTATAAAAAATGCAAGCTAAGTAAAAAAAAAGATCGCCACATGGTGCTTTCATCACTCAGTCCTCTAAGTGTCATCAAATGTTTCACTTGAGTGGATGACTCTTCTCATACTCCGACCATTTCATGAAGAGATCCTCACTTGAGTTGGCATACGATAATCTGTGTTGTTCCATTGTGGCCAAAAGGATCTCCCTTCTCTCTACTTCTCATGCCCGATACTTGACTATTCTAGCACTTAATTGCTGCAACACGGTCCAGGCTTTGATTGAGTGTTCCATGAACTACTGCACTTGACCTGGTGCCATGTTTGCCACCTTTTCTATCTCCACAACCCATAATTAGTCATTTTCTGCATGTAATTTGACTATGTCATGCAAGTCGACAAAGTCATTAGGTGTGCTGAATTATGGGAGGTTGATGTCTCTCATCACTTGGTTGATTTTGGTCCAGTTATTTTCTCACTTGGCCCATTTCTCTTGGATTTCCTGATGAGGTTCTTGGAACATTTTCACCTAGTATTCAGTTGACTTATTTATACGATCGATGTTTCTATCCCTTAGTATCCAGATTTCATGCTCTTCGGCGTCTTGGCCCTATTGAACGACGTTGATGTAATCAATCCTTTCCACTACTTGGTGTGATTTCTCATACCATCTTTCAAAATATTTTCACATCACCGGCACCATGAGGTTTCCTTCTGGGAAATTTGTTATTCTTGTAGTGAAAAGGTGTCGCTTATTTGTGAATTTACTGTAGGCGTCTTGGAATTTGCTTCTCAAGAACACCTTGTCCTGCGTGGAGTCCTAATAATACTTATCCAAATGGCATAGATGTTCCAAATCCTTCAGTGCAGTGGCCAACTCCTCTTCATCCCTTTTATCTCTATCCAGGATGGAATTTGTGTTTTCCATCCCTATGTCGATAAGCTCAGACGTCTTGGCATGCTCCGTGCTAATCAATTTTTCTTATGATTTCCCTAGGTAAGCATATTTCCCAAGCTACTGATGATGTACATATTTTCAAGATTGGGTTCTTGAACCTATTCTGTGTACTCCGATGGTCTGACCTCTGGTTTTTTCTCATCGGGAGGTAAAGTACTAGCTGAAATTGAAGCATCAGGGGTAGGCTCGGTACTTACTTGATAATCCACTGTTGAGATTTCGATTTCTTATTGTGGAACTTATTCTTTTTGTTCGCTCGATCCTAGCTCATCCTTCGGGCTATCCAATTTTGACCTCCTTGTCAATCTATAGAAGGCCTTGAATTTGAGCATCAGGAGTTGGGGAAGATGCCTTCTCAGGCTATTTTTATTTTGTGATTTGCACCGGAGTCACCAAGGACACCTATGAACTCTCCTCTTCAGAAATTGTTATTAATTCATAGAGGAGGTTTGGTGCACTTTCTCTCCCTGGTGTCCTTGTGATCTATGGCTGATTTGAATCATTCCTTGGTGATCCGAACTGTGGAATTTTAACTTTAGGGTTAACTAACCCAACAATTTGTTCAATTTGTACTAGCTCTGGGCCACTTTGACCTACCTCTCTTTCAACTAGGTTATCGGTAGGGACCCTTTCCATTTATACGAGGTATGGGTTATTTCGTAGTTGATCGATTACTCATTGTGCCTATTCCATCAGGAGAAATCCCCTTTCCTGCTCATCCGGTGTCATAATCATTCCTTTGTTTTACACCTTTGTAGTCTTTGTCGATCTGATTTCTTCCCTAACTCTAAGAGCCTCTTGAGCCGACTATACTATTGTTTTCACCCATTCATTCAGTGTCATGGCCTTGAACCTGGTCATTTTAGGGTCGACCATTCTTTGTACCACCTTTTCCCAGTCCTTGAATTTTTATGTGAAGATTTCATCTTCAAATTTATCGTGGGCATACAGACAGTACGATGACACTTGTGAATCATGTTGCAAGAACAGGCCCTTTGGATCGTGCTTGCAGAATCAACCTGTTGAGAATCTAAAATTGAGTTGGCTCAGCCCTTCTTGTTTGGCTTGAGAGGTATCCTTTATAAAGTAGAACCCTACATGTAAACCATAGGGTATGAAATCCCATTTCTTAACCTTGAATAGGGTGGCATTGTAGCCTTGCAAGATGGTTTGATACCATATTTCTCCTAGGACAAGCTGGTCTGGGATATGAGCAAGTAGGATATGTGGTGCTTCGGTGGCCCTGAACACCATGATGTAGTTGGCGTGCTCATTCAAATACCAATGGCCTACCTTGGATATCATCTTTTTGGATTTCACTGATAGCCTTGGTCATTCCTTCTTAAAAAGAATAAAATAAATTCGGGTTATGAATTCATCATAAATCTGGGAGTAGGATTTATTATACTTGTTTTCCCATAGCACGTTGAAGTAGACGTGGACCGGGAGCTCTACAACATGCCAACTCAGATTCATGCCAGTGTAGACATTTATGGTGCACATGACAATGAGCAAGTATGAATCCATGTAAAATGTTGATGCTTCCCCTTCCTTCAGTGCCTGGGCCTGCTGCACACAAATGCTCAGTTGCTTGGAGATTATTTCTCCCCAGTTGATGTTGCACTCGGTGATCGAAACTATGTATGCCAAAGTCATCCATGCCTCAAAAAACCTGGAGCAATCTTTCTCTCTATATAATCGGAAGATGAGAGCCATCAAATAGATGTAAGGCTCCCTTAAGTTAGCTGTCCTTAGGGATCATCTAGTGGTTGGCTTCCTTGGCGGCATTTTTCCTGCAACTTAAGATAAAAAATTTGAGACTGTGTAAAAACAAAAACCGTATAAAAACATATAAATTATAGCCATGTAAAATTTATAGACTCATATACACACCTCTGAATCTTGTTAAAACTTGGTTATTTTGATAATCACGGAGTTGATACATCCTTCAAGTCGCTCGTATTGCTCCTTCAGATGCTCTAGAATTCTCTTATGCACAAAATGATATTGTTTACAGCGGGTCAAGAGAATTTAAAGAGGGAAGATCTTACCATGTCACATCAACCATTCAATTCAAGTTATGAGTGAAAATTTAATAAATATGTCTCTGAGTCTCTAGAAATTAAATTCATCATGGGTTGACGGTGGAGGCGCGTGTGGTGATGTGGTCTATCGGTGATTTTAAACAGTTGTTTTGATTAGCTCACGAGGTAGAAACTAATGCGAGGTTGGTTATTAATTGTCTCCTTAAATGCTCAAAATATGATTGTATCTAATGCTAAAACATCCCATCGTGTTGCTGTCTCAGTGGGTGGATCAGTGATCGGGGGTGTGCTATGAAAATTTTCGATGATAACCTCCTGCAAAAAGTTCTGACGCCGATCGATTTTACCATACATTGTTGATGCATAAATGATTACTCAGAGGTGTGACTTGGACTTAGGGGGGCAAGGATAGCTCTGGATAACAATATATTGTATGACCCTCTTACCTAGTAAAGGAACATGGCATTGAATACCAGTGACTTAATTCTCTTGTATTAATCAAAGTCGAGAATTTCCTTGAGTTATTCGTCTTAAAACAAGCTTTGGATTTTTTATGTTGAAAAGTGTCTGGGATTGTTGATCGGAGAAAAACCTATCAAAGTGCTTTCAGATCATCTCCCTTGAAAAATTCCTGATGACGAAAACACATTGGGAATTGATGATCGGGAATAACTTTTATCATGGTCAAAATGTTGGCGATGAACCTTCTAGGTTTTCCTCGGTATCGATGAAGCACGTCGGGGCATCGACCATCGACAATATATTTTCTCTCTTTGTTAATGTTTTCCCCCCTTGTCTTTTACTGATGTCGAAGGGGAATCAAATATTGACAATATATATATGCAAGACTTGACGCAAACAAAAAATTCATTTTTTCCAATGCCAACGGAGATTGACGCTCGACGACTGCGGTTTTCCGAGTGGTTTCCTTTTCTCCTTTGAATTCGTTTTGATGCTAAATCTGGGCACGTTGGGTGAAGTGTTTCGACTGTCGATTATTTATTCAGGTGTTTAAGGTATTTTTAGTCATGAATATTCATAAGTTCAAGAAAACCTGAATAGGTGATGAGCATCATGACAAAATAGTAAATACAAAACATTTTTTCAAAATTGAAATCAAATAAGACAGTGTTGAAGATCAAGTGGTACCCAAAAAGTAAAAGATTGATAAGGAATTTTAGGGTGTGTTGAGTGCTCAACAAATGGCGACTTACTGGGAAAAAAATTAATTTCTATTCCTTCTTTAGGCTCGACTGATGCAAAATTTGGTTAAGAACTTAACTGGTTTTTTTTAGAGCCCCCTTTACCTTGCATTTGAAATTTCTTGGTTAGTGCATCTAGGCCTGTTTGTGGGGTTTTCAACCTTTATTCCATATTTTTTTTCTATAACCCTAACTCATACCCCCTTTGAAAAGATTCAAGTAAAGAATTCATTGGCACTAGGCCTTTTAGTTATCATCATTCACTTGTTATGGTGTTTCTCTACTGTTAGCGAGTGTCCATAGCCCTAGCGGAGTCACCCCAACATCACAGACCTTGCTCTACCCCCAACGAGAATCCATATCCCCGATGGAGTTATCTGCATACCCTCTCCTACTGTGCACTCATTTGATATATTTTATTTTATTTTGGAAGAATTCCCTGAGCGAGTGGGAGAGGAGGACGTCTGTTATTTGCAAAATGAGATGGTCAAGGTGAATTTTTGGATATCTTTGTCTTGAGGTGCATGCAGTCATTTAAAACTTACCATATTTCCCTTAAGGTTTTACCAGACCACCAAGTAGACACTTCATCACTTTTCCGAGTTTGTTCATCTGCATAGGTTAGATAGAGAACTCCTTAAAAACAACCGCAGTGTTGGACAATTGAGAGGGGGGGGGTGTGAATCAGTTGTTACTGTGATTAAACAATTATACCCATTTAAACTCTTTACATAACACTCAAAGAAAATCAAAATAATGCAAAAATATAATATTCAACATCAATCACACACTTGAAATATACAGAGATAGGTATTTCCTAAGGAAACCCATAAAGGGGGAAAACCTCTTCTTCTTGATATTATTTCAATATAATTCAAAGTGAATACAAAATAAATTATTTCAATAATAAATTCAAAGTGATGAGTGTATTATAATTCAAAGTGAATACAAAATAAATTATTTCAATAATAAATT